>MNPL01011130.1:0-16442 GCA_002081605.1 Tropilaelaps mercedesae
ATATATATATATATATATATATATATAATTGAATATTTCCACTTCATTTTGCCGGTACAAACTCGCCGACAATCTGTAATCTCCAATACTCTAGCTCGTTTCCTAGCTAGTCTTGCCCTACCTGGCCACGTGGAGCCCTTCGAATGCTGTCCCCTCGAACATTCATAATGAACTTATTACCATTCAAAATGTCTGTACTGTCTCATTTGAATGACGGGCTGTATGTCTTCGTGGGTGTGCCGCAACAAAACGACTGCACGCGGCAGTTCGAAACGAACTCCACTTTGAACGGTCTATCAAAAGGAGGCCACGTACTCCGTATGGCTGGCCATATATCGTCCACATAGTGCCAGACCCGAGGATGCAATGAATGAACTTCGCAGTTTCATCTCGCGCGCAATTTGAAAGAATTTCGCGAGTGTTTCCGTCTTTCAATGCAGACAGGGGCATCCCGTTCACGCCTGTGCTCGGCACACCACCGTGGCATCTACGCAGCTCCCTCGGCAGGGCCCCGGAGCGACTCAGACGCTGCTCGTCGGAGTCCCTCCCCAGACGTAACCGCTACCCGGACAAAACCGGTCCCACGCGCAGCCAAGCGCAAAAGTGGTTTCATATCGACACGGCACCGCCCTCGTCCTTTCCGTTTGCGACGACGCCTGAGCGGAGTCCTCAGCGGAGTCCCGGGCGGCTCGATTTTTCTTTCACGCGGAGGCGGCGGCGGCGGCGGCGGCGGCGGCCGTGTTGTGGTCCCGGAGCAATGAACACTTCATCGGTCATTGCACCGCGGAGAAATCGGTCGACGCATGGGGACACTTTGTTCATATTGTTATTTCATATTCTCTTCCTATTTTTTCTCCTCGAACCGCCCTCTCCGCCGTTATGCCCGCTAGCGCGGGATGGATTCTTCGGTTCATCGACTCCCTTGATTGGGAAAATTCTTCTGTCGGGGCCGAAGGGCGCGGAGGCGAAGTGGGGCCAGGTCGAGAATTACGCCTGTCGCCGTTTACGATTTCATTAAATGTTGGACCGCCGATCACCACCAGACTGTATGGCCGTGGGCTGGCATATAAGTCATAAACGTAGGCGTAGCGTAGGAGAAGACTGCGTATATCTGTGTCGACCAGCAGAAAAACAAATTGAGAGAGAAAAATTAGTGGTGAGGAACGTGTTGGCCTGCAGTTGTTGTGCCTTCACACGCATTCAAGTTCGATACAAGTTCGATGCGTGGAAGAAGTCGTAATCCAACTTACCACAAAACAGATGTAAATATATAATCATAATAATAATCATCATCATTATCATTATCACGATAATAATTAATATTATTAATAGTATTATTGTTATTATAGTTATTATTTTACATATTGTCATTTCTCAGTTCTGTTTTCACCTGCATTTTTTACCTACAACATTTTCTCTTTTTCTGTCTAGAAAAACCGCTTTTATTCGAGCTGCATCTGTCCTCTTTAGTTGTAGTAATTTTGCGATGAAGTCATCTAGAAGATCTTCTCGAAGATTTGCTCGGCTAAAATCGAACTCACTCGCCGCCCTTAACAACATGAACTCTGCTTGGTTTCGGTCGAACGTTGACACCGTTTGGTCATGTTCAAAGGCAATGCACTACAAATACTCGACACTCGAGATACGCATTAGTTTGTTGTATTCGTCAGTTAATGTTTTACTCTATTCGTTTATAAAATGTTGGCATCAATGGGTTTTTTACACTGCCACTGCTCACCACGAAGCGACACTATTTGGACTACATATAGTCTTCGCTAGATTTGTTTACTCTTTGCATTTTCTGTCAAAGTTCGAGACAACTTTCAGCCACATCCTCACTAGACGTCGACATGTCGCCATTGGCAAGATGTTAACAAGAGATCATGACCGATGTAATACTTTATTTCCTAGAGCGCCTCCTTTTGATCGACCTTCGGGCCACGCAAACAGGATACCCTGACCTGATACTGTCAACTGGTGTCACTCAATCAAAGCGTAGAAAAATTTCCAATAATAAGCTGATCCCGGAACGCCGCTGCTGAAACGGATCCTGAGCAGGTGGTATTCCATTTAGCGATCAGCGTCTGACCAGCCCGGGCCTCTCGCAAAAAACTACTCGGTAACAAGTAGCTTCGAATTCCCGACAACAAACGACAGATCCCCACACAGAGTCCCACCGATTCCTATGACTTCATCGAAGCGCAGGTGGTCTGCCTCCCGTCAAATATCGCCGCCCCTCAGACACCAGCCAGTCGGATCGTCTCCAAGATCTGGAAAACGCCTCACTCGAAGAAGATCGGCTGTGCCGCGAAGTGGCAATGGCAGTTTTTCTGCTCTTCCTTCGCGTACAAAGGAGTGTGCGCAACTGTCTTCACCGCGCATTGCGCTCCGTTGCACGCCGTTCGGCGCAATGGCAGCGCAGCGCACGCGGACAGAGTCCCATGGCGAAATTCGCCAGCAAATACCGAATAGCAAAAAGCAACACCGCCGAGCGAGAGTATCAAGTTGTTGCGCAGAACTCTGGTTAAGTTCTGCGCGCGGGCTTATGCCGAGATGTTTTGCATTGTGGCCTCTAGAACGAACAAAGTGGATTAAATTTCGCCATTCTTAGCCCATCCTGTCAATGGAATGGGGGAACGGTTGACGCTAGATATGGAGAAAGCCTTCTATTCCTTTTTGAGGGTCATTTTACAACAACTGGCGTCACAAAACCAGCGAAATTCAGTTTGTAAAACAGTGCATTCATCTTTGTTTGGTTGTTTTCTTTTCTACCGCGATGACGCCTTCGGGACACCATCGTACACCCATCGGAGCATGACTCGTCACGAGGTGGAATCAAACTATTATTTCACCTATACACCTAACGAATGCTTCTAAAAGGTTTGTGTTTTTTTTAGCATGGCAAACAAACTGGAGGCATTATCGGCGACACTTTCGCCTTTCTACGACAGCGGCCAAACGGCCTCAATGTCTAGCGCGTAATACACTAAACACAGACTTCATCTGAACAAATATGGCCACCCACGACAATATGATACGCCGTGATCGTTAAAACGGATGACGACGAACTCGGCAGAAACTGCATGGCCCAGCTATAAAGTCGGTACTCTGGTTTATCTCGTACAAGAGTTAAATGGAGTATAATTTTCCAGCCTCCGTTCCCTCGGCTCTGAAAAGGGTGGCGGCGACGGCGGTGGCGGTGGCGGTGGTGGTGGCGGCGATGGTGGCATTTAGCGCCTCTACCTTTCCAGCTCTTCTGCGTGGAGCTCCTCAGAGCGAACCCTGCACGTAAGAATGGTACAAAAACGGCCATGACTCGACGCTAACCTCTGGGCGTTTTTGTGCTCGCAGCCCGTCCGGAGCGTCAACCGCTCAACTTCCAGGCGCTCCCCTGCTCGCACGATTCGCACTCCGGTCGGGAGATCCTACCCTGGCTAGGCTACTTTAGCAGGCCTAAAGGCCTACCTGGAACCGACGCAGGACAGAATTGTTGTCGGCAAGGGCGAACGCAACGGGGCGATGTCGTTGTCGTAGAATCACCGCGTCCGGAAATGTATCGCCATTGACATCCGAAGCGTCCGCGCCTTCAGCGTTGATTTTTTGATTCGATTAGACTCGATTGAACTAAAAACAAACGTAGTAGCTCAATTTATTCCATTTCTAGAATGGAGGAAAAGGAACCTGGCGATCACGTCAGCGTCTGCAGGTCACGAAGAGCGGATTTAGTCGATGAGATCGAGCACAATGTTTCCATTTTGGACATCCTGAGCTACTCGCTCACTACGGAACGGGTTCACCTGTTTTCCTGAAAGCTGTTGTTGGAAAACTCCTGAAGAAATCTTCCCTCACAGCTGACCTAATGCGATCAATACGGCCGCGGTCCTGCGTGGCCCGGAAGGGTCGTCCGCCTATCTGTAAATCTTTTTCCGCACGAACGGAAGACTAAAGGTTAGACAGAGTAAATAGTCGATGACGGTGTCGGAGAAGAACTTTTCGAATTTCGCTTGTTCTGGCGACGTGCGCCAACCGCCTGCGACTGTGGTGCGATTAAGCGGCCATTTCGTAATCCACAAACGACTGCAGTAGAGAAAGGCCGCCGTTACATTCGAGATTCGGAAAAAATTTCTTTAGGGGATACCGCGTCAGAGATTCCGCGTCCGATCGCTGAGGAGGAATATGTTTCTGGACCAGGGGCAGGCAGACATAAATGTAGAACTTTAGGTGTTCACTGGCCACCGTAGAGGGGCAAACGACGAGCATCAGCTGTCGTTGGACGTCGACCGGGTTCGCCTACTGGGACGAACCCAGACGAGGGATCAGAGCTCTGCCAATTTGAAATAAGCAATCGTGCAGTGGTTGCACACGCACACGCACGCACGCACACGCACATAGTTACAGATTAGCCTATTGCAAATCTATCCCAATTGCTATCTTTATTGCAAAACAGCGAGGCCAAGTGTTCTAAGCCGATAGGTGTCACCTTTATTCGCCATCAGCCAACTCGAAAGTGAATAAAGTTAATGTCCTTGTCGAGGACGTCGCGGCTGCCGCTATGGACGATGATATTCGATGACGATCAACGACTACTACTACTACTCTATCGCAATTCGCCTCAACTTACGCCAGAAAACTTATCGAGCCTCGATCGTACCCACCGATAATAGTGCCACAGATCTTCGTAGAATGCTTACATACGTACATCTATGTGTGTGTGTGTGTGTGTGTGTGTGTGTGTGTGTGTGTGTGTGACATAATAACAGCTGTATATATACGCGCATATCTAGCGAGATATTTTGATTCAAGTTATTGATCTGATTACCAAGTAAACTTCATATTACCTCATTCGTGTCATTAAATATTTCGCGACGATTTAATTAAAATCCGTTCACATAACTAAGACAGGGCATAACTAACGTTTGTGGAAAATTACGCTACGAGTAACTCAATTTGGTGGACGCGCAAACCGAACAAAAATTCGGGGATTTAGCCTCTCTTTCGTAGATATTTGATGAACGCCAGACGTCGTAGATGTTAATGGCGTCTGCTTCCGGCGAGACGGCGCGCGTCCCTCGTCGTTCAGAGTCGGCGAAGATCAGAACTAATCCGTCAGGTTTCTTCACCGCTTCGAAACGAAAAGCCGAATACGTGAGCGTCGTCGAGTTTCGCTGCTCCCCGTAGACTCGACACAGGAACAGAAAACAGGCGGCGTTTCTCTCCGCTGCCGAGCATTTTACCGCATCTGCCATTTGTACGAACAAACATCGTCCTTCGACGAGGCGCGGCCTGAGGGCGTGAGGGGTGTGGTAGTTTTATCGGAGCGGTCCACAACTACTCGTGAGTCTCGTCAACTCCTGCGCTCTTCTACGCGTATCCGCAAACGCCAGAAAACGCTGATGGCAAAATGCTAATCGTTGTTTAGCGCCGGCCTAATGAAGCTCAGCTACGCGACGAAGCCCCCAGCTCGTGACTCCCTCCTGCTCCACCCCGCTCCCCTTCAGCTGGCCTGAGGGCGCTGCCCTATCTGGGAACTTCATCTACATCCGCTTTGCACGTACGTACGTGCGCCCCCTCGTCCGCCCTCTCAGTGTCCATCTTCTCTGCCCATCCACCAGAGCAGTTGAAGACGGCATCGATGATCGGCAACATGGCCGCCCACTCATTCGGGCAGATGTTTCCAAACTCGCTCCCGGCTTCCAACGGCCGCCGGAGGGGCGCCGGCCTCCTCATCGCGCTCGCGCTTGAGTACGGCAATTCGCTAAATAGAGCCTCCTGCACGCGGAGCCGCGGGCGTCTGGCCGGCGCGCACCGCAGCCCGACGGTATCTTCTGTACGGAGCGATGGGCACGAGGGTGGACGGGAGGCGCGCACGGGGGGGCGCGGACGGGGAGGCGTGCGCGCGAGTCGGCCTGCAGGAGGCACACCTCGAACGGGCTCGGCGACGATGACGCCGTGCCAGTGCCAGGCCACACCACCGCCGCATCCGCGACGCGGATTGATGTAAATCAAGATTAATGGATCTCGTACCAGTACGAAGTCTGGCGGACGACGCGTAGGGTGAGGTATAAAATACGGAGGTTCTCGGATCAAACGATTCCGTTCATCACGAACATTGCCCCCGATACAATCGCTACTGCTCAGCCAGTTAGTTGCCGCCGTCCATCTAAACACTATCGGAAAGCGCTCAGATGCCCACCGAGGAAGATAGACTTTCTCTCGTTTTGGCCCTCCCGCCCCGCGCGCGCCATTGTCGAAGTCTTCCCTAATTTTGCCCCCAGCCTCCACTCGCTTTCGTCCTCGAAGTTCCAAAGGGGTCATGGGTGGAATATCGCCGCGTAGAAGGCGCCCAGTTCGTGAGAGTGAGTCGGGTTTCAGCGAACGCGCGCTTGCGCACATTGCGCAGAAATCAATTCGTCCGCACGGCCGTCGGGGTCAGGCATCTGTTCGATGAAGCTTTGAGGAGCGTTAGCTGGTCGGGCGTCTGAGGTGATCGGCCACGAATTTTCACTAATCGTCGGAACGGCGTCGAGCGTATATCGACCCGGTCCGAGGACTGCGCCAGGTGAGATAGGAAAATGGTACTTGATCGGAGATCGACCTCGGAGCGCCGGCTAATCGGGTTAGCGTCTACATCGGGACATATTAGTTTCGCATTTAGGGGTTTAGGAGGTGAGTGGATGTGGAGCGTTTAAGAGGAACCATCGGATGGTGCCCGCGTAGACCCGTGGCCGGAGAGGTAATTGGAAACAAAAGGTGTCTGACTTCGCGACGAGCAGATAACTCTGTCCTCGGAGCTCCGAGCAGGGCAAACGGCGGAGCCGTCTTCTTCGAGGCGGGGGTATCCGGGGGCTTGCGGTTCATCAAGAATCGATGAACGGGTAACCCCGCACCTTTTAGGTAGTAGCGCTAGGCAACAACGAGAACATATTCTAGACGCTTTGTTTGCTTCAGTCAATCGTTCGACATTGTCAACGCTTTGGCAAACGAAGACGAATATTTCGAGCGTCCATTGTTGGCCACTCGATCTGGCGATCCGGCGGGAAAATCTCTCTTTAATTACGAGCCTATATTTATGGGAGTCCATATTTGTTTGTAGGCGACAGTGGCTCGTAGTTGTGCCGTAGCCGGAGTCCGAAACGATGTCGAGGTGCTCGAAGTGGGCGACCCAATAGTGGAGTGTGCCAGGAATTGTTCGGATCGGACGAGTTCAACCAGGCGAACCAAGGGTCGTCCTGACGAAATAAAGTGTTCAAACCTCGACGGCCAAGTCACGACTTTTTCCTTCTGCCACAGAGAAAAAAACAGCCCCGTATCAGTTTTTCAATTCGTCGCGTGCGCGATGCGTGGACAAAAACCCCCGTAAAAAACGTAGAATTTTTATGACACATTAACGAAACATCTTCGGACATCGTCTAAATGTCGGACGCGTTGCTCATACACGATCCATTCATTCCATGGACGCGCCGACGCTTCAGACGAATTGTCACTTGTCTTTCTCATGTTCTGAGTCTACGTTATCGCCATTCCTCACACGCAGGACGGTCAGGAGTAGCGTTTTATGTTGATTGTACAAACGCTTCGTCGTCAGGCCACACCGGATCCTGCCTTCAGGCATATCATCTGGTGGGGGTGGTAGGGCCTAAGATCGATTAATTATGTACCCTCGTTACGCCGAAGTTAAGAGCAGCGCATCAGGCTGAGGATTAAGGCCGCACACTATAAAAGCCTGTGTCTCTCGCCTGGAGCTGGCCTGCTGCCGGCCAAGTTAAGCCGTTCCGGGATACTGAGTCCTGGCCGCTGTGTCAGGAGCGGCCTTCTAAAGGACAAGCCATCGAGTGCCTATAGAAGCAGGCGGTTAGTGAGGAGGCGATCCGTGATCTTTTAGTCTGCCTATAAAATAGGAGGATCCGCCGTCTATTATAGGCACTTCTTAATGAACCCGTGAAGATGCGAAACAGCGCTTCCTTCTGGGGAACCCGAACTAAAAAAAAAATGTCTGAATATAAAAGTCCTGAGTAAACCTAAAACGCCCCAGGGGGTGCTCCTTGAACGATCAGCACAAATTCCTCTGACACTATTGAAGGTATTAAAAAATATTTGCTGTACTGAAATATATATATATATATATATATATATATATATATAGAAACGAGGGTGGGCACCATTGCTCGGCGACATGCAGTCCTAGACGGTTGCTTCCACAAAATGCCCCCTTTCTGAACGGCCTTCGCCTAATAACTAACAAGGTTACTAACATTTGTTTGTCCCAGTTGATGAATGCCACAGTCAATCGATGTTGTCACGGTCAAATTAGCTCAAGCGAGAAACCGTTTAGCCAATAATCGACGACGATCAACAACTAACTCGGAAGATTCCGACTAACGCCTGAGACGGCGCGGCGGCAGCGTTCCACTGACGCGTTTATCGAAATATGGTTCGTTACGTGTCTAGAAACGTCGAATTACGATTTGACGAACGTAGATGAAGACAAACGCCAACACATCTGGTTTTTTTTTGTTTGTCAAAATTAGTTTTCTAGACGCGGCATAAAATGCGTGGCGTTTTCACGGAGACAGGGGACGTCGTACGCGTTCCTAACGATTTCCTAACATTACCAACCATCTACTGATGGTCAGAATTTATTTCAGAAGCGCCTAATTGGAATGCTGACGAGGCATAGAGGACGATACGCTTACAGGTTTATTATACGATACCTTTCATGTGACGTGAACTGAATCACACAGTCGCACGGCTCCGTACGAATGGCATAGACGAATGCGCCGCACGTGAGTGCTCTATGTGAATGTACGTGAGCTGGCAATGTCACATCAGGTATTAGACTTCACCCTGACTGAAGACGCCATTGGGTCACGCATCGTTCAGTTTCCGAAGACCGAATTGCCAAGATGATGTCCGTCGTTCCCGCTCTCGCGATGGTCTGTTGTCGCCTGTCTAGTTAACACCGTTTCCTCACAGTCGTCCGTACGGACATCGCGTCCCCTCCGAACGGTCAACAGAGTCACGCCCAGCGAGCGTGAACTCCGAGAGGCGTCTCGTCGGCGCCGACGTTGGGCCCCGTCGCTGAGACACCCTTCCGGCGCCTGCACACCGAAATCGACACCGACCCCTCTGACAACCTAAGTTCTTTCAGATCCAACACATACACCATACACTAACACACACACACACACACACACACATCCGCAAAAAATCAACACGCGCGCATGCACGCACAGATTCAAAACGATGTTGTTTTGTCACCGCCCCGATCTGCCACAACTCATACGTCCTCATGGCCAGCCGGCGATATCAGTGCATCGTCCCTCATCATGGGCGACATCACCGTCACATCGGCCGCTACCCCGGGGTACAAACCCAGAAAGATCCCGTGAAGAAAAAACACCTCACACAGAGCGTGCAAATGCGTCTTGGACGCTTCGCGCGAGTACTGCCTCTTTATGATCGGTCCGTCCGCATATTAAATTCTGCCCCGAACGCCGCACGCACACAACGTCCCACGCAGTTTCAAACAAATAAAACATTTATTAGGTGCAACAGCACGTCCGGCAATTATGGGCCGAGCGGTCGAGGCGGGCGTCGTTTTCCGCGAGAGCAAATTCCCAGAGAAAATCGTGGCGAGAGCCTTGCCAGCGCCATAGCGAACTGTGGGCCGCCCATGTGGGGGAGCCGTCGAGAAGGGGAGGAAGGAGGCAGTATTCGGCGGAACTCGGAACGGCACGAGGGAAGGCAATCACTGGCCGTAAATGGCTCTAGACTATATCTTATGAGCTTTGCAATTCACTTCGCACTCAGCTGGGGTGGCAACTCGGCTCGGGTCCGGCTGCTCGCGGGAATTCGGGTCATTTAGAGGGCAGAGAGAGGAAAGGCAAGCATCGATGAGAGACTGACCCGTCGTTCGGCTTTGCCCCGCTTCTGGGTGGGGAGGGAGAATCTAAGCCAAAGCTGATCTGTGTTTAGCTGTCGTTTAGGCAATTCCGATGAAGTCTATCGAGAACAGTTGTATTAATTTTATTTACCGTTGCAAACAATTAACAAAAGGCGGCTGAAGTTGTACTTTGTAGCTTTTCCACATACGGCTCTTCATGAGTGTCGCGCTAGAACTGCTAAACGGCGGTGTTGAGAGAAGTGGCAGTCCATGGCGTACGTACACGTATGGCGTGTGCTTCGAATTAACGCGCGGAGCAGGGTCATCAGCGACGGCCAAGATCTGTTGACCCCCAATGGGGGCGGCTGACTCGAGGGCGTGGGTCACTCAGTTGCCTCCCATGCGGGCCGTTCAAAACGCCTTCAACGCCTTCAACGCTCAGCTATAGCTGACATGCTGAAGAATGTAATTTTCTGTCTTGGCCGCTCTAATCCCCCTGGCTTCCCCTCACTTCACATCATCTTGTCGGACGCAAACAGAACTGAGCTGTTTCCGAGGACATGTGACAGTGCACACCGCGCCCGCCGAGGTTTAATTGGCGCGACGATTTTCGAGGACACTTCAATGAAGAGACTCCTTCAGTCTGTTGACTTTCCGGCCAGCTCCGATTATCCCGCGAAATTTGCCGCCGAAACTCTCGGCGCGTCTTCCCTCGACCGGTGGCCTGCTTGGACAAGGGGGATAGTCTGACGCCTTGCCACGCAATGACAATCAGCGAGAGGCTGTGCGGCTCGGACGGGTCCGCTCGTGCAGTGTTCTTCAGAGGGGCACCCGAACAGCGCCCTCCTCGTCCTATCGCCCACAGCGCCGTAGAGGATGGGGGGCGGCGGCGGCGGCGGCATTGAGTGGTAGCGACATCGTTACTGGAGCAGGGGAAGGTATTGATCCTGCTGACAAGCGGACCGTAGAAGGACGCCTGCCTTACGGCACAGTGAAGTGGTTTCGTTAATGAAATTGGAGATCTAATATTAATTTCCTCCTGCCAGCCTTCAGCACCGATGACCTGCGTCTCTCCATACACCCTCACTGGCCGCTCTTCATTGCCCAATACCACCTTCTCGTTCTTCTGTGCGGAGGGAAGAGATGGGGGATGAGGGGCGTTTTGGCGGTTGAGAACGAACGAAGTAGGTATGTTTCTGTATCATCAATCAGATGGTGTCGCCTCCATTGCGTTGCGCCTGCCCCAGGGGCAGGACAACGGCCCGATAAGCGATCCGCGTTATTATTTCCAACACCTTCGAAGTACGTCCCTACACTCCCGAGAGTGGAATTGCCGCCCGTCGATCCTGATAGTTTTCGAAGGATGACAAGCCCCGGGAAGATTAGAGAATGCCTGGACTGGCGTGGTGGCGCTGGTATTTCGTCCGTCGTCTGGATCCATTTTGGCCTCGTCTGGTGGACGTGCGAAGACCGACGGAGATCATGAAGGCCAGTGAGTAGAACTTGACCTTAACGCCAGAAGGAAACCGATCGATCTCCTTAATGCCGACCGACCGACCGCTAGAAATTGAGCGTTTGTTAGATTGATTAACTTCGAACCGGTCGCGTTCATGACGGACCTTCGGAGCCGGTCGTGGATTCGTCAGTCGTAGCCTATTTCGGTCCCTGTTTGGCAGATTTGGCCAACTGGACTAGAAATGCGGCCGACACGGGCTCCATGGTTCGGACCGACGCTACGGAGAAACTAGCAAACATCGCTATGAAAACGTCGTCGTTTTCCCGATAATTACGTACGCCCCAGGAGCGGCGTCAAAGCTACGGATGCAGTTTATCGCCTACGTGGCGTAGGGGACCTACAGCAGCGACGCCACGCTACGAAGGAAGCCGCTTCCCCCTCACGTCTTTACTTGGTCTGCTCACCTATTTCCTTTGGTCGAGTGTCGCCGACTGTCGCAGGGACTGCGTCGCATCGTCGCGCGTCCGTAGTTACACCGTTACGATAACAGCGGATGCAGCTCGCCCCAGGGGGGTTCTCTGAAGTGCACCTGCGTCCGCTTTTCCAGCGGCCGATCGATAGCCTTGCTCCGGACGGCGAGACTGGTTATGCTCTGGAGGAAGAGATGCCTCGTCGGAGGGGCATAAAGGTGAGGGGGGCGATGGGGATGAAAACTTTTATACGCAAACGCAGAAAGACGCCGAACGGTGTGGTAGCAGCGGGCACCGTATCCTCGGGCGTCCTCAAAAGATAACAGCGGCGAACAACCATGGAAATCGCCCCGGGGCGTTACCTTCCCATGTTTCGAACAGAAGTCCTTTTTTCCATGCCCCTATTCGGGGCTGCTTGCCGAGGAAGATAGCACTGCGTAATGTCGAGGTGCCAAGGGCCGTCCGGAGGGCAAAATGCTAAACAAACCCAATGTCGTGCCGGCGATGCCCTACATGGCCGTAGACATATCTCCGGCCCGAAAATTACGTCTGAATGCCACCATAATGGAGTGAAGAATTCGCTTTTCGGATCGCCTCTTCTAGAAGATGGCGGCCATATTCTCTGTATGCAGTGGCAGCGTTCTGTAATTATTATCGCAGCAGCATTAACGTGGTGTTCAATGGAGATTGATGGGTTTCGAGCAGAAGGTCAAAGATGGGTGGCAGCTGCCAGAGATACAGTTGGCCATGCCCCTTTGCTGACCCAGCAGCTCCACAACGAAAAGTCCACGAGGGCAAGTGGCGACCGTGAGATCGCGGTGGACGGACGTTCACTGCGGTTTAACTCGGATAGAGCCAAAAGGATACAGCCACTCTGGAGCTGCTCCTGGGAGGTCCTGGCATTTGTCGAGTGTAGCGGTCGGCATTACGCAACAATCGTCGGCCGAATACGAACATGGGATAGCTTTTGTCCATCCGGACGCCGGAGTTGAACGAGCATCACGCGAATCACTACGGGTCAACAGACAGTGATGACCGTGAGAGGTGCTGATGAGGTCACCGGCTGATAAATATAGAAAGACCCTCGCCCAGGTTGGACGTATCCGCTTCCTCAGTGGCATCTCACGATCAAGGAATGAATTTCTCGAGTAGAACATGTCGCAGGGTAAATATACTGCCGTACGTTTGACTGAATCCGCCGTGATTGCGAGCATCTCGCCAGGTTGCCCTGGTACGCATATGGTCATGGAAACGCTGGGCACGCTGGGGTACGGCGTGGCGATAAGCCACCGCGTTTCTAAGCAAGTTGCACGTACATCGACGAATTCTGTCGCATTCTCTCAAAAAAAAAACGTTATTAGTTGTACGAGAATCGCCCATTAGCAGAAGGCGGCGCTTGACAATCATGCGCAAATCCAACGGGCGATCCAACGAACACGAAGGAGCATCCTTTTTTCGCCGTGACAAGTAACGCGCTTAGTAAGCTCAGTAACGCGATATAAAGATAGAAGGCGGCCACATCGGCCTCTCATCGCCCACAGCTGTAGTTTTCTTATATTTCACTTGCGTCCGAAGCTGAGCCCACTCGGTCATTGCTCTAATGTTTTCGTCGTCCAACTCATGTCGCTCATAAGGCCAACGACTAGTACACGTGAAAAACTGATCTCCTAGTTATTAGCAAAGTAGTGTAAATATATGTGTGCAGTTCCTCTTATGCCGTGCCCGATTCATAGTTCGTCCTGGACGTCAGCGCCCGCTTCGTACTCGAGAGCCAGCGAACGGATCCGTTAGGACCGTGGATTATTACGCTAACGGCGGTTAGTATGTACGTTGAGCAGAAGTCCTGCGTCCGCGCAGGAACAAGCTTGGCGGGCGTCTGAACCTCTCTCGGCCTTGACAGAGACGTGACTTTTTTTCGGAAATCTACATTTGAGGATCAGGCACCGTCTCAGCGACCCCTGCCAGACGGCGGGGACCAGGACGGGCGGTGGTTGTAAGTGCGGGACTCTCTCGACAGGAACCGGGAGCGACAACTGCTGAGACTCTATGGGGCGTTCCACTCCTCGGGGGTCTCTGGGCGGTATGGGTTTGTCTTTCCTGCATACACTCGATTACTACAGTCTGGAAAGTTTTGCTTTTTCACGTTTCTACCGCGCGAAAGCTGGCACCGACTGCCCGGTCTGGTCCTTCCGAATGGACGCAGTCGGTTTAAAAGCCGAGGGAAGGAGATGCGATTCGGTGTTTCCTCAGCACTCGGAACGCCTTGGCCTTTAAGGAGCTGGCCAAAGATCAGGCATTTCCATTTTTGGCCAAGAACCAGGGCGATCGTCGATTTTATAGCAACCATTGTCCAAGTCAGGGATTTGGAGGGTGCAGGAGGAATGGACCAGATTCACCTCGACTAACGTAAAGCCGACATTGAATTAGCATTAAAAAATGCATCGCTATCTCAAGGCCCGAGGCTCGTTGGATGTTAGGTTTTAGTAGCGGGTATATTATTATGCCACACGTGTACAAGGATCCGGTCCCCCTCGATGAATTCGTTATGATATAGTAGCTTACGAAATAGCTCAATGCAATATACATGCAACTACAATATAATGCCGACCAGACATATGATGGATATTCGACGGAGTTCGATAGTCGTCTTTGTATCATGTCAGGTTGGTAGGAAAACCGCGAGATTCCTCTTGCATTAATTGCTAACATTAATTCTCTTGTCGCGAGCTATTAATATATCGTTTTACTGTTTTCATTAAGTGCTTCGGTCAGTGGCCAAATTAGCCTAGCAGAGAATCAGCATTTCTGTAAGATCGACATCAAATGTAAGCGCGAAATCAGTACGAAACGATCTCCTGCAAACGATCAACGGCAAACGATCTTCGGGGTAATTTTAAAATCAACTAAATTTTGTGTAAAGTTCGTCAATGTAATCTTGTGTTCGTGCTGACAAACCGGAATGCCACGTCGTCTCCGGGGAGAAATCATCTTTTCCTAGCACGTGAGCTAGATGGCTCGAGCGTCCTTCGTTGAGAAACTTCCAAACTGACCAGATAGGAAGTTCAAGTCGTTAGTGTAGAAGGCATCCTCATTTTTCGTCGCACCCTCCGAAAATGCAGGACGCCTGGCTGGAAGGGCCGCCTGAATCAGTGCGGTCGTCTTAGGCTAGGTATTCAACTGACCCTGTGCACTTAGGGGATATAGCCCCCATAGCAGATGGGTTTGTATAAACCCACGACACGTTTTACTATATGAGCGTAGATATGTTTGGCAAATGTATGGCAATATCCCACTAAGGAAACAACTGCCGGTTATCCGCGCACTGCGTAGGATCCGTGAATTTCGTTCAAATGGATGAATGAAAAATCTAATTCTAGACTCCCAAGGAGCTTCGCAACAATTCCGTCAGATTAGCCTTAAGAATCGTCCGCAGACGCACCCCTAACATGGACAAATAACAGAACCCGCGAAATTAAAAAAATATGGAAGCAATCTTCAGTAATGCCTTCTTCGTCCGCGAGCCGTATGCCAGTGCAATACGGTTTTGTCCTACACCTGACGCACACTAACGATATCGAATTCCACGGGATCTTGTACATTGCCTCGGAAGGATGAAGACTTTTTAAAGAAGTTCATCCTCTGAGAACAGTAACGTGCATTGCTAATGATTTGGGCAAGACACCCCCCAGACGACTATCGGGGGACTATCGAGGTTGTGTAACAAAAACAAAGCGCTAGGTGGTAGGTACACCATCTCTGGATAGTCGAAAGGCTACGACGTCCTACAATGACCTTCAATTGAGTTATGAGCCTGCCCAACAATCCACTATAATTGTGTTTGGGCCCTGTTCTGTCCAGGCCGTTCGCATCGCTGGCGGCCACAGGCAAAATTTATGTTTCAGCCATTTAGGTTTCCCGTACACGCGCACTATTCTATCCTGATAAAACCCCACATATCTGAAAAAACCCTGGTGCGATTATGTTCATGTCACAATCGTATTAGAAAACGGCTAAAATTAAAGAGCAAGATTCTTCATGATTTCAGTGATACTCAGTATGTTCAGGTCAGGAGGAACAAGCTCAGTGGAAATATGCGAATGGATTAACGTAGCATGGAAAACGGTCTCAGGAGGAATACAGGTCTCTTGTTCAGCTGCATCACATCGCAAAATGTTGTACTGGTATTGTCAGAGACGTCCCTCATAATAAACCCGTTTACTGTGACAGTTTCCTTTGAAAGGAACCGTGGAGCCACTCTGCTAGCAATGGAAAAACAATTAAGAACGCTTCCAATTCGCTTTCTGCCAGAAAATGTATTTAGAGGTTTTTAGCGTTATTCCAACAAGCATTATAGAACATTTTTTTGGACACAATTTTAATTATATTCAACCGGTTTCTCTGGCGATGAAATTCCCAGACAAAAATGGCGTGAGTACAGGGACCCACACGTACACAAAGCGTAACAACATTCCCTGCTCGTATTTATTGCCCCAAGTGGACTCACTCACAACAAATTTTCCCACACTCCTCCCGATCGGTGCTTTGAATTTCTCCGTTTCTGCCCATCTTTTTCTAGTACCGCACGAGCTGAATCTTCTCGCGCCGCCCCCCCCCCCCACGTACACACACACAC
>MNPL01011135.1:3921-29925 GCA_002081605.1 Tropilaelaps mercedesae
ATCCATTTTCAGATACATATCTCTCACCCTCTATTTGAGTAAATTTTAGATTGTACGTTATTGCGTTCCAAGCAAAATTAGCCACGAATAGCGTGTCTATTCTCGGTTTCACACTGGTGCCGTGTTTTCTAGAAGACTTGGCGGACAAATAAGATTTTCGGCTTCGTTTGAGTTTAAACATTTCGATCTTCAAACAATTCTTGCTGGTGTGAACGTTACATTTTGTTACTTACGCTTGTGGCTGGCGCTACAGTAGCAGACGATGGGCCTGCCGTTGTCGGTGAATTGTGTTCGCTCGGTTTTGATGTTGTCTGGCTAGGATCTTGTGGTAACGGAGCGAGAGCAAGGAACTTAGCCAATACATCCAGTTCCGGCTCGTCTGTAAAACTTGGCAGTTGCTCAGAGAACAAATGAGCCTGAAGGATTGTGGCAATGCGCAAAAATGGCATCACGCTCCGTTCAACGTAGCTGTTGATTTAAAAAAAGAAGAATTGACGGTTAGGTATAGGCATAGCAGTAGTTGAACCGCCTAAGCCGAGAACTCGGAGACATGAACTATACAAAGCGTTAATACCTGGCATACTCATGGGTAGACGTTCCTTTTTTCAAAAAAAAAATATATATTGTTTCTTATTAGGTTCAAAGGGCCTTTATTTCAAGTATTTCGAATTACTCGTTTTTATGACTACTTTTCCATTCATATAAGCCACGTTTGCAAGGCTTTACTTTGTACATGTTATAATAAGGACCTTTGAAACTCGAATACATTCACACCTTTCAAAGCTTTGTCCATCAAGGCCGTGTTCCTCTTCCTCATAGTTGTATAGCGAGAATCTGTCTAGGGTCCGCATGATGATCCCGATAAGGTGCGAAAATGACAAGCTGTCTTCGTCCTTCAGGCGCGTTCGTAGCTCCTGGCGTTCCTCCCTTGATACCCGACAGGTTGCTCGACAGACGGCTTGCGTTATTGCGAGCGAATACAATACACGCACAACGCAAGAGAAATGTGCCTAAAAATTGTACACAAACCGACGTGAATTGTTATTCGTTTTCTTTAGATGATCGCTGGACTAGATCACAATGGATGTAATATACTGAGAAATACAATAATGGGTAATACAAGGAACCAAGTCGACTGTACACTATCCCAAATAATGTCTAATGCCCGGACGGAGTAGAGGCAGGTTTTCATCTACTCCACGGGGCCAAGCCTCGGGCTGCCCGGCTTGCGCGTCTTGGGATTCGCCCCAGGACCCCGATAATTTCTGCCTGCGATTTTCGAATTTCTTATTTGGGATTGTTTAAGTACAATTTATTCAAACACCACTTGTAGCGTAGTACGCATAAACGCACTTAACACTTACCAAGACAAAATAAAATAAAACGGGATACTTTTCATATCGACCATGTGCATGAGTATCTCACGCAAGTAATATGAACAGTTATACTTTACTCCTTGCTAAACAAAGAGCTGGTGAGAGGTGTTGTGAGGCGACATGGCTGGTTAGGAAACCGGAATTAATCTCTGTGAAGGTGTATTTCCAGATCTGGAACACGTCATTGTGAGGACGAGACACGCTAGGCAGCCAAGTGGATCCTAATTTTGTATATAGCTTGGCAGTTTGCCCCGAATCGAGGTAAGTCCTTTAGCAGAACCTAGCGCGCTGAGGTTGTCCCCATAAGCAAGCTGTTTGAAAAAAGACAAGAGCTCCGCAACACCATTGCTGATTCTGAATTTTTTGTAAGATGGCTATCAACGGACTTTGGGATGAGGAATACCCTTCAAGTTAAACTGCGGAGCACATTTAAGGGCTTCTGCTTAAGTGTTACAGTGCTACAATGACTGTAAACACTGAAACACTGTAAAGAATAGTTGCAAGGGCTTTGCCAATACCCGTTTGATGTCGTCCAGCAACTTTGAGCACGCGCTCGTAGTTGAATAGTGACGCCTGAGCCCATGCTGCTTGCTTGGAATCATTCCTGTAATTTCGAGACATTGGCAAAGCTTATCAGAAGAGAACACAATAGCTTGCAGCATGCACTTAACTTGGCCATGCCTTGCCATGAGAACAACTCAGCTGGATCTTCCTTGCCTTTCGATCTGATGAGAAGAAGGGCCTCAATCGCTGTGGGGGAAAATGTCCCGTACAAAGACACCTGCCAGCGCAAGTAATATTGCGCCATTCTGTTGTTCGTTTCCGATTTGATTGAAACTCTCCGCATTACTAAAGCACGGCGCCTGGATTAACTGAATGCTATAATCCATCGCTAATTCGTGTTCCAGGTAATTAATTGTCACATGTATGTAGTAATCTCAGTCCATTAGCGAGATGAAGGTAGCCTCTTTTGGAATAGTGGCACTAACTCAAGACATACCCGAAAAGTGCTCTATTGGTGCGGACTAGTTTATCGGGTATGGTGACTTTAGTGGAAGATAGCTATTTGTAAGGATCGCTTTCCGTCCTCTTTTCTATAGAGGGCCCTTAGTAATTCATATTTTTTGACAAATGGTTCTAAGATATATCGTGAGGGATCTGATCGTACAGTGTGTAGTGACCAGGGCTTTCAATGATGATATTTGTCTTCGTTGCTTGCTCGTGCATATGAGGTCTTTAAATTGAAACGCCGAGAAAGCGGTTCTCTTTTCGCGCCAGAAGGCTAGAGGAATTCAGGACGACCTCCACAGCGACTGGTAAATGGCTATGATATGGGTTCTTTCGTTCTTATGAGTGATTGCCACAAGGAAACTTCATTCTATATGTCGTAAAGATATCGATGACAGAGTTTCTATTACGGCCGATAAAACTTGAGAAGGTCTTCGAGCCTTCCCAGGATTCAACAAAAATCCACAAGCGATCGTCGAGGAGTTGTTTTGCTATGGGAATAGGATTTGATTTAGCTTTGAGTTTAAGTCATCACAAACTAACGGGGATGTTTAGGTGGAACTTCAGGGGTTGTGAGGAGGAAGGGATAATCTAGTTGGCAGCGTCATTTCAGCGTCAGACTTTGTTTAGTTTTGGTGTTCTGGCTTTAGACCTACCAGCTGCCTCTCTAGCATTAACATACGCTTAAAGGCAAGCGACGCACTATCTATTGCTTATGTTTTGGTATACCGAGGCATCTTTATGGTTTATTGTAGTACCCTTTCTACTGTACATTTTTGATACGTCGTGGTTTAATCATAGTACGTTATGGTACATTTTTAACCCCTTTTCTCCTATGGTACACGCCGGCACATGAACATCAGAGATCCCGTTGCCGAAGACCATTTTGGGTATTCCCTTCGGGCTTTCTCAAAAGTTCTTTGGGGTTCGGGGTTCCCAAAGGGGCACCCCGAAAATCACCCGAGCATAAAACTTCGTCTGTATATATTACTGTTTACCTCTCAAAGATCCATACACGTATGAAAACAAAAACCAAGCATGCCGCCGTCTATACAGCAATGATAAATAATAATAGACAATATTGGATACATCGTCATGCTATTATGATTCTTGATTAAATACAACTTGAAATACTTCACCCATACACACTATACAAACTATATATAAAAGTTACCAAATAGTAACCCAATTATGAGCTGATGTGAGCTGATGAGAGTCCGAGATACTTTACAATTTTTTGAATTAAATTACGAAAAAACCAATGTAACAGACTTTTTTTGTAATTTAACGTTGTCAATCTATATAATCATTCGAGTGTTCCAAACGGACATGACCGATGCACTGACATAACGTAAACACTAGCGCTCTTTTCTTACCTTGTCGATGTTGAGCGGAAGACAAAGTAGGAGTTTAATGAAAACGGCCGTGACGTCCCTGATAAGAAGCGGGACTTCTGTGACAGGCGACAGCTGGGAGCAAGATCCTTCGTCGGGAAGCCCAGTCAATGACCGCCATAACCGAACTTGCGATGGACCCGTCTGTGCTCGCTATCGTAGTTTAATAATAGCAACAAAGTTAACACATAGAAAGCAAGGTTCATCGGCATATGCTTATGCATGCTTTTAGGCATACACGCATTAACTAAAATGGAACTATGTTTTTTGTCGTGATCTATGCCATTCCTTTTTTGTTGCCTTTTTCGTCTGCATTCAAACAACCTACAACTCATGAAGATTAGCGAAGTAGAGATTCTGTATGCTGGTCATATATAGTTGTTCACTACAACAAAGACAGTACTGATGGTAACCGCTGGTGATGTTGTCTTACTACAATAACAATACTTTCAAATACATCGCCTAAATGCTCATATACGGTTTAGTATCTTTGTTTTACAAAACTGGTCGTATTTAGACAAAGACAGCACAATCCAAACATTCTATTTATAATAAAAAACATCTACTAACGGGGAACTAGTGTATGATCGGTTTTCGTAAATTATCTGTATAGTTCGTTTTTAGGAAATAAAAGACCCACTCTGTTTTACGTTGTTTAAACTGAATGCAAAGCTACTCTCACTGTTAGTAGAATGGCTTTACCTTGAGGTACATACCTTAAGGTTCAAACCGAGAGCGTGGAACAGCGGAACAAAACAGCTCCGCCGTGGAGGGCCGGCCGCAACCGTCGCTGCCACGAACCCGTCTGGCTGCGAAGGCCCGCCTAGACGACCGCCCTGATGCAAAAGATCGATTTCGAGGTTCGTACGGGCCACTGAGCATATGTTCAAGCAAAATGGAGTTCGTCGATTACCCCGTGTGTAATATTCCATGTATATGGCGTTGGTCAAGTCCTCGATGAACGATGACATCAGGCTGAGTATGCTGGACGTGAGCGTAGGCAAGCTAGCCATTAAGCTAGCAGTCTCTATTGCCACACTCCGATGCGTGCGCGAGTTGCACTGCACAATGGCTTGATGCTGCCCTGTGTTCGGATGTACCGGTAGGACGGAGTTGGCGAGCTGACGGCACAGTGGGCAGAGATATTCGCCGCGATCGGGCGCCAATGTCTGCTGCGCCCTTCCACTGTTCTGCTGCTGGCTCCGTTGTGAAAGCATGTACGATTTATGACAGTCGACATGAAGGTAGTGACCACATGTCTGTACCACCACACCGCCCTCCCAGCCTGCTCAAACAAGGAGTGTCGAAAATGGACAAAACAGGATATTCATATGTTGTATTTCGTTTCGGCTTAGTTGAATGTTACATTAGCATGGACATGGAAAAATGTGTGCTATGCGAACTGTAAGCGGCTTATTAGGACAAACAATTATTCATTTAAGGAAGTTGCACGATGCTACAAATAGCGGTAATATAGTCTGAAAGGAAGGAACATTAAACAAATGCAATTACAAGTGTAGACACATGAAATAAAATCAACTCAAAATGACTCAACCTGCACGAAATTATGTAGCACATGTCTTTGCACCTGCGCACGAGAACCTTAAACACGATCTTCGTTATTATCAGAAGTGATCAGACAGCTGATCTATAGGGTTAGCCGGAGTTCCTCAGTAACTCGGCGTCTCTCCTAGCTTAGCTTTCCGCACTAACCAATGTTGATGGAATGATATAGACTGGATGTGGGGAAATGTCTGGAGAGTTCGTCCCATCGCTGGCGCGAGTAAGTGCGACGACTTGAGCGGCGTGGAAGAATTGACGGAAGAATTTCGAGATCGCTGCATGGCAGATTGAGAAGTGCCTCGTCTGCCGGCCGCGCATGCCCCAATACTGTGCGAATGAAAGGAAGAGAAAAGACATTTATAGCGTAAGGTCCAGAGACAAAAAATTATCACAAAAGATCAAAAAGATCATTTTTTGTATTTATTCAACATAAGGGAACACATTAGTGCTACTAGTACTCTGTCAATTAAATAAATCGCAACGAATTAAAGCAGCCTTTTTCTTAATAAAAAGGAACCCAAAATGGTAACTGGTCACTCAACTTACCACTGGAAGTTTGTAATAGGACGACCATGGCTAGTGGCCGATCAATTGTGCTTGCTGAGGTCTGGCTGCATATAACACATTCAAACTCATCAACTGGCATCGTCTTGCTATCCTTGTCCTTCTCCATTCCCGAATCCTAAAGGTAGCGAATAATGTGTAGGCACGTACACCTTTATTTAAAGTATTTAGCCAGGTAATTCTTGTGACGGGCCAGTTTAAATGACACACATGTTTCAGAGTGATAACAAGGTCTCTTTTATTAGGACGGCTTCTCCAACACGTCACATCATTATATAGAAGCAAAATATACCCGTTAAAAATGGATTCACTCAACGCACCCGTTAGCGATATATATATATATATATATATATATATATATATATGCATTAATCTACTGTAATCTAACTCCACCACTATTCTCTAGCAGCGCCAGCATAGAGTTCTGCGTTTTGCGTTCTGTCTAGATATCTGCTTGTGAAATTTTTTTAATGTTTGGGTCATCTGTCTCTCGTACCTTTTCGTCATCGAGCATCTCGCTGCACTTTTTCATGAAGGACCTTTGCCGATTGGCAAACTCTTGCATTAGTTTCTGCTGTCGCTCTTTGGCCCTTCGGCGTCGCTCTTCACGTTGCTCCTGTTCGGCTCGTTCAGTAGCCGCTGCACGAGCGTCTCCTACGGCTTCCGTTGGCCACAAACCGTTTCTGATGGCTCTAACTCGTGACTCGACCGACGCGTGAGATAAACAGAACCGATCTAGAAGGAGGCCTGGATTTGATTCACAGCACAAACAGGGCACACAAAGAATCATCAAACATTAGGTAAGTAGGTCGTAGAGTGTGGACTAAATATGGAAATGGTTTTCTTTATCATACTGCTATAATCTGATGGTTGTACAAAACTTTATTCTCCAGTATCTGGAGACATGGATGTACAAATGTTTCTAGTATCTATTACTACTGCTACTATAATAATTATAATATATATGATATTATTATTATTATTATTATTATTATTATTATTATTATTATTATTATTATTATTATTATTATTAGTATTACGTTAATGGGATTTTTTGTGAGTTCAAAAATTTTTTCGTTTTTGACACTCTAAAGATAACGGCGCCCTGTAACTCGTCAATTCTTATTGGCTTCTATAAGAAGAAATTAAGCATCGGTGCTGTGAACCCCTGTGGGTGGCTACGAACCAATAAAATGGACACCGTCACCGATACGGCAACTCGGTACGGAAGCTCGGCCGAGTTCTTGCGGTGTACGGTATATGGAGCGTCGAGGACTTTGATCTTTTCGTGATTTGCTGTCGGAGCCAAGTTTGTGGTGAAGTTTGAGCAATAATGAGACGATACTGTCATTTATGGCTATCAACTGGAGGTGAGCGGCCAGAGCGGGTAACGATGCCATGGTGGCGTCTTCCTCAAGGTCCAGCTCAGCATCGTCCGTCTCCATTGCGCATATTGCCGTCTACCACGCCACAGGCCAAGAGTCGAAAAAAAATTCGTAAGAAAACACACAGAACAAACAAGACAACTAGAGAATGAAAAATTTCCCCAAACGTCCCTAACTTCTAGTGTGCACTCCCCTTAGAAATTCCGGTTGCCTGTTCTGTTACAATACAAAATTGCGTCCTCCTATTGGTTGACCCGTGGCAACAGCACCCCACAATGTTGATATCCCATTAAAGACACAAACAGAATTATAGTTGCATATATACCTTTGATAGCGCGCACCTATAATAGCAAAACAATTTCTTTTATCAATGATTATATAAATGCTATTCCTGTATCACATAGAAATACGTAGACATAAGCGTTACAATTAACCACGATAAGCATAACCAGTTACAATTAACAACGATAGCTGTCAGTGTATCATACGCATAAATCAAACCTATTTTTGCCTGACCCAACATTCCGGTTCGTTTCATGCCTCTGCTAGTCTGCGTGCGTCATAACAATGCATTATCCTCAAAGTTCTGGTGCCTTCGCATTTCGATATGTGTTTGCATTTTCCGTACCCTGTTATTGTGCAAGACCCTGGGCATCACTTCGCCGTGTCGTCGTAGGAGCAAGGCGTACTTCGAGCGCTCGTCGTTGAGCTCCACCTTCCAGGAACGAGCATGAGGGGGAGCTGTACTCAGGCTCGTCGAACTACCGCCACTACTGCTGCTACTACCAGCTTGGTTCTGATCTTGAGGAGGTTGCTGCTGAAGATGTGGCTGTTGCTGCTCGAGTGACATTAGCCCCGTCACGTCGGCCAACGCCGCTCGCACAATATCCAAGCGATTGCCTGCTTCATCCGGACATATATCGTCTGGATCGGGGTCACGGGTGACAGCCACCTCGGTGACCACATCAAGCTCCATCGAGGACGATGTTCCTCTAGACGCAAAAGAAGAAAGAGAATAGGAGAGCAAGAGGAAAAACGTGTCATAGAAAAATGCCTGTTTTAAAATTAATGTAACATATGCCAGGCATTGGAATTTGATACCACAACAGGCCAAACCTGTAGTAGCTGTGTAAGCTTCGTGTTTAGACATCTAAAAGACATATAGCCTCTCGTAAAGAATAGACGCGTATTAAAAACAAGTAACAGGTAACGAGGTATTTCGACAAAAGCCGATTTGCTTTGGTAAACATATTAAACAACATAGTAAAATCGTGAAAATGGGGATTCTACCAGAAACCACTCTATAAACGATGGCCTTTTGCAATGTTGATTTAGGACGCGTCTCACTCACCTGAGCACAGTGGAGGTTGTCTCCGAAGTATCATCAACACTGTTTGCTAGCTCTACACTTTTGATTAGAGTGAGACTGGCCACAATGGGGCAGCCTGTTGGAAACCAATTGGCAAAGTGCTCGGAACCATCGCTTACTTCATCAACCTCAACCACCTCGTTTTCTGCAATTAGTGAGCCTGCCGAAGAAAATCGAGTCAGGATATCTAGTGCCTCAAGAATTATTGAACTTGATAATGTCATTTCGATCACAATTTACCAACCGTAATTCCAAAGGATGTTAAAGACGTTTCTCGGTTTTTAAATTTACCGAATTTTGTACGTAAAAATGTGATGAACAATGTGGTCGCAGTCAGTGAAGTGACACTAAGTGTAACTGTGCTCATTCACAAACATAGACTGTCCTGTGTTTTCGCTCAATCGCTGCAGATTTCGTTTTGCTAACCTTCACAGCTGGCGCAGCGTGCACAGGTATCTTTTGAATGAAATTCTACTGCCATTTCAAGCAGGTAAATAGCCAACGACAAGATCTGTTCGCTGATCTCATCACTTCCGTAAACAGCCTTGTGCAGAGTCACGAAGATTAGCCCATATAGCGTTGAGCAGAACAAAAGCTTGCGCGGATCTTCAAACCTATCGTGGATAAAACAAAAAAACAAAAATTTGTAATATCCGATAGGTAATTGTTAAAACAATGCAACCGCTCAGTCAGGTTTTCCCCACGAACAGTAACTCGTTATTGCGCAATAAAACAATTTGCACTTTCTTAGAAAACACTGTAAATAAAAATGACCAAAACAAGGTTAGACTTCAATCTTATGCTGGATATAACATGATATTCTGAGATTATTTTCTAAAAACACAGGGTATAATACCAGTACTGAAATAATGATTTGCAATCTCTAGATACATTATGTCAGTAGCAACATGATAGGTGCTGAAAGGTACTCCAAACCTTTCGTGGGCCCCCGAAGGTATTCTGTACGGTGGCCAACAGTTCTTGACGCCGGCGTGAGCAGCGAAACGATCCAATGCTGCCTGGTAGTCTTTTCGGTGCACCGATCGAAGTAATGTGTGAATTGGGTCAAAAAGCGTTTGCCACACGATTGGTTTCGGTGTGTACGTGCCTTGGAGCATGTGTCCTCCAAGTTCAAAGTTGGGCGCCTTGTAATCGGCGACTGCACTCATGTGTCGCTCGAGGTTCGCCATGCTTACGCCATACTGGCCGCTCTTTTCGGGCAGCAGATCAATTAACTGTGAGTGCTTTCGGTCGGACATACACAACAGTGAGACCATTTCCTCGCGAATACACTCGTCCTCTGAGGCGCCAAGCATCGTACGCACGCTTAGCAGAGTCGCCAGGAAGGTCAAAAGCGAGTGTAACATGGCGAGCTGCTTTTCATCTGGACCTCCCGATGCACCGGAGTCGTCGGTGCTTGACGGCGGATCTGCCGCTAGCGAAAGTGCGGGCCCGACCCGGAACCGCTCAACGATCGTCGATAAATACCAGTTGCTGTTAAGACGTGTCGCACACAGTTGAAGCAAAAAGAGGTCGGGATCGACCATCGAATTGCAAAAGTGGCTCTGAATATAGGTCATGGCCTGGCCTTTCATTTGCAGTCCGTTGCGCACCCACATGTTGGCGACCATAATTTCGTAGAACGACACAATCGTTTGTAACGGGTGGGCCATGAGGCACTTCAGAAACGAAGGATTCTCCATACCCGCCTTGCTAAGCAGGTAGTCGAGCGAGCAGCGTTGTACAGAGACTGCGTTACGTAAAAACGCAGCGAGGTATCGATGTAGTGGTAAATGAAACGTCACCTGGTCGGGTGTTGGCTTATCCCCCGACCCGAAGCCAATCATGTCAAAAAAGTCCTCAAGTGCCATCGTGCACTGACGCAGCACCGAGATGCTTAGTGGGACGGTGTCTTCATCGGTTAACGGCAGGAGAAAGGCCCACATTGGCGTGGCGCTGGCTTCCATCTCGGCCGAAAACGCGGCGTAGTAGGTGTTTGGTTCAAACTCGACATGTCGCTCGACCTCGCGATGGTGGACGTTCATGCCTTGATACATGCTTAAGAGGTGGAACCAAACGTCCAGCAGAACCGCGTCACGAAGGAATTCGAGTACAACACGTTTATGGGTAAGGATGTTGTTCAGATCAGAAACCAACGGCCAGTAACAATGTTGCTTTGTGATTTGATGGCCACAATTGATAACGTAGTGTAGATTCTTCTCGGGATCTTGCAAGGTGGACTGGAGGAGAATCTTTTTCATCATTGCTTTCATCGAGATGACCATGACATGGAGCAGCTTCGCCTCGTGCACCAGCTGCAACGATAGACTCTCATTAGAGAAGAGCTGCACAGATACATGCACCACCCGATTGCTTAGCGTCTCACTATCTTGACATTCCGTGAGCATGTATGAGATGCGCGGATAGTGGTCGACAAACGTTCGCGTGAACTGCAACTTGTATTCGTGCTCTGGGAGCATACTCAACAAGAGACACGTCAACTTTTGGGGAAACTCGTACCTGAAACATACACACGCGAACAAATCAGCACACACTGAATATTTCAAGTTGTGGTAACAGACCAAGATTGATTTCAAAACACCATTTAAGCTTGCCTACCTAATCGACCTTACAAAGAGAGCAAAGTGACAATGCATGCTAAAGATATAGCAAACATGTATATATGTACATCTATATAAAGAAAAATATACATATAAGGGTAAAAATATGTTTTTCCCAGATATGTGGATTATATTTCAATGTCAACCTGGTCGATGGAAGCAGTACAGTCCAATCCAGCTGCTCAAGTGTTCCAAAATTAGGTAATGCACATGCAAGCAAATATGATTATGATGTCAATGTGAACTTGCCTTGCCGTCCAAAAGACCAACTCCTCGAGAAAGGTCTCATGAACAAGGTCGGGCCGAAGAGCTCGAACCTCCGTGTACATCGGACAATCCCAGTTCTTTAAACTTCGTCTGGCTAACTCGTAGTTCTCGTTTTTCTCGCGTGTTAGCTCCTGATACGTCAAGGTGTTTGTCAAAGTCTGCGTCATAACCTGACGCATTGCCGCGCCCAGGCCGGAGAACTTCTGTAACATATCTGTGGACAATCCCAGTAAGAAAAAACACCGGCCAGATTAAAAGCAGTGTTTAATGACCACTGTATGAATATGTCCACATGACAGAGTAGGTTATTGTTACTAATTGAAGAATCTCCGTCCGTCTTCTGTAGTCTTTTTGGCATGCGCATATCCCAATATATAGCTGACAACTTACTATGTTTTCATTTCTAGAACATACTCTACCAGGTTCAGTGAAAACTTATTATATGGCAGCAATAAAAGTAAATATGTTGCTGGACCTCAATGGTTGACATCACTTTCGTAGCTTCGTTAATTGGCACCAGTGTGAAGGCACTACTTACTTAGAAACAGATCAGCGCGGTCGATTTCTAAACTGCGTTCGGCCCTTGTGTCGCCGATAAATGTCCAACAGCAGACCCGTAGATGTTGCAAAAGACGTAGCATAAGACGGGGCATCATGAGGCGCGCAATCGATAAAAGTTCAGGAGGTGGCGTACTTGCGGCCGGGGCGTCGGCCGAACCAACCGTCGAAGGACCGTGACGTGAACAGAACCCTGCTGCATTCATCACACTGGGATCGCCGCAGTCACATGCACCTCCCGCCTGCGAACGGAACATATTGAAATCATGCCCCTCATGGTTGCCTAGTCGAAAGCAGTCAGAGCATAATGACATACAGGGTGAAATGCCGCAGGTACGACACCGGTATGCCACAAAATTGGCTGTCCATACAAGGCCGCACGTGGTCGCGTTGTTGTATCGACGAACTGCAATCACAAACGAGTCAGAGCAAAAGAGGGAATGAGAAATAATTTCCGTGTGGCACTTGAGAGCTTCGAAAGAAAATGTCAGATCATTGGCTACAATAAAAATTATAAAAATTATTCGGCAGACCAATGTTTCGTCCATGTACACTGCATTATATGGCGTACACATTTGGTTACACAATCTAGTCTATCGGCCAGTACTCCCGACCAGATATTCGTCGGCAGGAAACTCCTAGGAAAGAAATGAACAGAAATGTTGTCGTTGTTGTACAGACACCGACAAATTTGACGTAACAGGGAGAGATACTGTTCCTTGCATATCACAGATATCAGCTTAAGCTTCTTTTTATTATATACGTCATTTTTTTGAGGAAAAGCGTAGAGCGGTTCGTGTTGTAAATGAAAAACCGGCGAGACTCTGAGAAAAATGTCAGCCTTATGTAGTTTTTTATATACGCATAACCCGAATATTCTTACACTCTTTATTCTTTAGGAAGCTGCTGTGGTTTTTTACGAACTCAAAGCCATCAATAACAGGAATTTTAAACTCAGGACTCTTGCTAACTTCATTTGGTTATGGTATGTTTGATGTTATGGCGTCAATCATCAATCGGGGGGAAGTAATCAATGAAACGTCTAATTCGAAGTTCAATCGCGCGTTCGATATTATCTTGGTTATTAGCTCAATACAGCAGCCTTAAACAAACTGATATTTGGCAAAGTTTGAGTAAACTCTGCGGAAAATGCAGAGATTGCCATTAAGCACCGTACGTTTAGTTGGGAACTGCGCACCTGGATACTTCGCGTGAAGCTCTAAGGTAAGAGGAAATACACTGCAGCCAACAAATACAGTGATCACAATTCAGGTTCGTACTAAACTCGAAGAGAATGATTCCGTGCCAACACTTACCTGTGCTATAAAATTCTTCAGGTGTTTTACCCCCAGCCATGAGCCAGCGACACCAATCGACAGTGTCCCACATGTCGATTGCCTTCAGAGGGTCGAGAATGACGTCCAGTAGCTCGTTCAAATGGCGTGCGGGCATGCATTGTGACTGTAAAAAAAGAATTAAGAGTAACACTGGAACTTTTCATCGCGTTCCCTATAAATGTTTATCATATACTACTTCCACAATTTCTATAGCGCTACCGATAGTTAAGGTTTAATACAGTTATTAGAAACACACTACGTAATCCAGGCCTAGCAAAAAAGCCACAATGCAAATTAGAAACAGTAAAAAAGCGTCACTATTTTGCCATGAGCGTAGATATTTTGTATAAGTTTCTAGTGTGTCCTTCAGTGTACCCGTGGTGTGATTGATGTGGAATGAATGGCCCCAAAACGAAACGCAAGTGTCTTGCGTGCGTTTCGTGCCCATTGCACTTGCGACAAAGAGTCCAGTCAGCGTATGTACTGTATTATTTATTACAGAGTTTGCCGTGGATAGAAATAAACACGGATAATTGTCATAAAATAGAATTTCTGCGACAGTTGCTGTCACTAGCAGTTACTGGTGAAACTTAGCCTCGCAGAAGACTAAGTGTTAAGCGTAATATAGTTGATAAGTCAAATTAATAATAGATATATCTAAGCCAGAACTACCTGCTGGCATATCCTCCCACCAAACCTACGGAATACGCAGAAAAATCACAGTACATGGCAGCCGAATTTGCACGTGCTATACATAAGCCAGCTCACTTCTTACTAAAACTTAATGACAGGATAGCTTGGTGAGTATTACAAGAAAATAAGATAATTCTTAAAATTCAATAATGGATGGTCGACCAGCTCTACAATAAAATATTCAGACGGGGCCCTGGGTTACTTTCAGGGTTTTCAAGTTCCGGGATCCCAAAGATCCAGCCCAGGATCCTGAAAATCACCCAGCAGGCATTCCAGGGTTCGGGGGCGGTGCCCCTGGGGTATTTTGCGGACGAAGTTTCTGATGTGCGTTTGTAGGGGACAACAATTTCAATGAAAACCATAAAAATATCAAGGGTCCCGATTAATTGTACACTCTACAATAAGGCACCATTCCCACTTATCCTTTTTAATATATTTTAAGCGACGTTTATTTGCTGGCCTTATGTACACCACTTAGACTTTCAAAAAGAGTTCTGTAATACCCGCAGCACCCAGTACAGCTTAAAAAAACATTGTATACTCAGAAGACCGCTGTTATTGCGCCACCGTTAAAAAGAAACGAAATTCCTACAAGCCAAGCGTCAATGTACATATGGGAAAAGCCCTAAACACTAATTTTTCATCTCTTCTTGTTCGAGATGCGCGAGTTCGCATGACTTAAAATAGATGATGGTCTGACGTTCCGTTATCGTATAAATAGAAAACGATTATAGTGTTGAATGAGACGCATTAAATGGAGATGACTTCGACGCTTCAGATGCACCCAGGCTGTAGCGGTGGCAAATGCTATTTCGATATTCAACGCACGATATTCAACGTGTCGAAGGCGAGGAAAGTCGCCTATGTCGTAAGAACGAGGACAAATTTACTTACAAAGCATAGATATGCCCACTACAGACAAGAAAATTTTAGAAGTGGCACACCAAAATACAAATAGAGTACTACCAGCTTCAACAATCCTAAATCAAACGCATCGAGCTTTCTGTTAGTCGATAAAGCGTTCAGGGAGTAACCTCTAATGTCTAGCCAGAATACAAATGTGCCAAATTTGCACAACCGGAGCAACAGACACAAATATGTTAATTCTGCTCCCAGTAAAAGCCTTCAATTCGTACTACGCTGGCCTCCTACGTGGGCCAAACTCAAAACGACGAAATATCCGGAAATGGAATATTCTATAATGATGTTATAATACCATTATTGTCATATTCTCAAGTACACCTGACAAAGCCGTAGATAAAGATCAAAAGAGCAAAGCAAATATGCTTAAGATTTAGGCTGTCAGAGAGGTCCTTGAATATTTTCGAATATTTTGCATTTTTTACCTCTTACCCGGCCTAATTCATTCTATTGAAGCATACTTGCCATTAGTTAATTAGTTTTGTTTGAGTCATTCCGTAGACGCAGATTTCTGTTAACTAACCTCAGTTCACATTGAACTCATAATTTTGCAACATCCGCCATCAGTGACTTGCCGTGAAAATAGTTTACTTTCTCACGGAATTCGCTTGGCGCGTCCTTCGAACCTTACTCTCGTAATTTGCTGTTGGCCGAATGAATTGGATTATATATTTGGAATCCAGTGAATCGCCGCTATCATTGTAACACATATTCATATAAATACCAATTTTAAAGTATTGTCCTGCTGCCCTTCATACGTTTTAACAACAAGCTGAGAACAACAGCTGGGTCATGTGATTTATCCAAGCATTATAATGGTGATGCTCACACTCTTTTAAACCATTTCTATATACCCACATTTACATGATTCGTACTACATAGGATGTAAAAAATAAAGCCTGTGGAGGAAACTATAATATACATCATATTGTTGGTGCCTCTCGTATGGCGGCTACCGTATTGTAAGGACGCACCTCCAGCACATTGTGGGAACTTGGACGTTTTCAGTAGAACACACCTAGTTTAAATCTCTCTTAATTGTAACCTTGAGAGGTAACTAAAAAGGCTACTTAACTACTTTAATTTCTGTCATTAGTAACTCTACCTATATACGATAGCGTTTGTTATTAAAACCTTAAGGACGGCTTTCGTATGGCAAACGACTTGGATTACAAGCGATCCGTTAACCTAAATGGTACTCGTATCACGCTTCGTTGAATAGTTTCTTTAGGTGTCATTATATACCAAATATAACATGTCACACCAAATATAACATCATTATTTCACTAACTCACATAACTTCACGAACTGCACGATCAGCAAGTCGCGTATTAAAAGACGTCTATTTTGTAATATACCGTACAGCATAGACACAACTTTAATAACGGAAAAGGGAATTAATATGTCTTTTCAGGTATGTACGATTTATAATGATCTACGCAATGACTTAATACTACGATATCGTCTATTTCACAAACGAATTTGCACAATTACAGACCAAGGACCACAACATGATATATTGGATATAAGATCGCACAAAAATTGACCTTGTCGCGTAAAGTACTTAAGGCTCAACTGGACCAAGAGCTAACAAAAATTCTGCGTATGACGCGGTGGCTGCTAGTGGCGGGTAGGCCTCGCAAACTTAACCAAAATACTGCCAAGGGTGGGTGGAGTCTCGAGAGAGAGGCGCGGTTACTGGCGGCAGAATCCATTGCTCTATATGCCTCGCAAGTGTGATCCCGCATGGCATAAAGAACGGTCAGAAACGTTAAGGTGTTGAGAAAGGCCCAGCGTGTACTGGCGACTCGGGTCGTTAGGGCATACAGAACGATGTCAATGAAAACCACTCGGGCGCCGATTGACACGGAATCCCCTACTCTGTGAGAGAAGGAGAAAATATATGGACGCCAACTTTGGTCTTACTGAGACTTAACTCTTATGTAGGTTGCAGGGACAATGAACGAATCCTCCTGCGAGGAAAACACTAAGTACCCATGTACCAGAATCCTTATTCTAAACCCCAAAAGAGTGGAGCGACAGACCAGGATGGGAACTTAGGTACTAAACAGCTCAAAAGTTATCGGGTCACGGCCAAATTCACACATCAAGTGTACATGAAGAAAGTGGTAAAGGCGTCAATTGACATTCGCGTTCTCTGTACCTCAGGTGAAGTGGGCGACCTCGACCACACAACACTCCAGTGCGCGGCTCCACAGGAACTAAAGGACAATAGAGCGGTAGGTTTTTGGAAAGCAAATCTTTCTGAGGCAGAGCAATATATGGTACAAACGAGGAAAGTATGGAGGGAAACAATGGATTGGTTTGACGGATTATGAAAGCTTAACAGAAAGACAGGGAAGGGAACATAAATTCGACAGTGCGGAAGGAGGAGAAGAAAGGATCGGAGGGATCTCTGGGACCTAGCCGGTTGAATCGGAGACCTGCACAATATAAAGGTACCCTTAAAGGCAGAGACCAGTTGAAACTATTTATCGCATTATTTTGGCCAGTCCTCCACAGAGGATCCCACACTATCCGGCAAATACTACAAAATTTGTGAAGTTGGGTGCAGATAAGCGTTTCGTTGCCGCTTAATAAAAAAAATAAGCGAGGTAAGTACACCTGTTCGAAATAATTTCACACATAACAATCAAGCTATGAAAAATATCTTTATGAGCCATCGCACTCGAATTGCCTCATCCGTGGTAAAACGTATAGGATAGAAATGGACTAAACTCATTTTGAAAGTCCCACAGATGTCTACCAGGTCATTCGCACGCTAGATTCGCTGAGCACAAAACTATTTTTTAAGTGGAACTCTCACGTTGAAAAGTTCCAAAGAAGCTCCCCCTTTTTAACAAATTACCATTGGCACACACGCTCAGCATCAATGAATACGTGACCGGTCAAAACGGTGAAATCGAAAGAAACCCAATAATTTTAATAGTTCTAATAAGTACGCTCTCAGCCTACTTACATTTGTACGTTACCTTGCTCGACAGCATCTATTTATCCCAGGAGTCTATTTAATAATCCCAGGGGTCTCGAATATCCATAATTTTTCTGCAAAATTGCATCCATAGCGAGCAATGTGTACATCTTGAGCCCTGCTAAAAAAAGATTGTAAACCCATAGTGTCTTGCTTGGCCTCTCGTTTCCTCTCCTTTGTCTCCAAAATTAATATTGGGTGTCGAAGGTCGCCAGTCCTCCTAGACAGATTTAGTTCAACAAGAGTCGTCAAAATCACGTTAAAGGTAATATCAGACGCACGAATGAGAAGCACGCATGGCCAATTGGCATTTAAAAACGCTTAACACATCACATAATTGCGTCTCTTATTAGGGATATAGCACAGCGTAATTCCATTTATTAGTTTCTGCATAATTGTGTATGCGCACATCTACGAATAAGCACAAACAGGATCGAATTTCAATCCAGTTCCGTCAACACGTGATGTAGGCGCCTTCGACGTTCTTTCCGGGATATGTAGAGGAAATGTTTACGTAGTGGTTAAATGCGCAGGATAACAGCAATCATTGTGTTGCCTATATTCATAAAGTTGTGTTTTTTCTGGTTCGTTTGATTCAAGCCGTATTTTCCTTGATAATTCAGTAGGAGATTAGTGTATTAAAATTGCCTTTTCTAAGTGACACAATACTCAAAAGAAATTTAGGAGAGACTAACTTCGCAAAAAAGGCCTGGATATTGATGTGGGTACTAAAGCTTGACCTGGATATTGATGTGGGTACTTGTGGGTAAGTAGTTTCTATTTGATCTAACCATATGAACAAATATGCTTTTCTACAACACTACTTAACCTGCAAACCGATTTAAAAGATCCAATAACACAATAAATCTACGCTTTGGATGATACCAGTACTTTCGCTCCTGTCCAATAAGCAACTTACCGTGAATCTTCTTTTAAATAAGAATACTATTCATAGCGACCCACTTTTTTCATAGCTGCACTGCACCTTCAATAAATTATAATACGCTAATGACCAATGTCAAGGATTACCACAAGTGATATATACTAAACGTGCCGTGGTTCCAGCCCTCCCGTCGTGAAAATTGTAGCGTTGAAAAGCGCCAAAGAAAAGTCACACTTCGCAGTTTCAAAGAGCCGATTTACGAATTTTTTTAGCAATTTCAAAGGTTACAGACTCAGAAGTCACCAAACTCGTTTTGACATATTTTAGAGTTCGTGTCGTCGACTAGTAAGCAAAAACGGAAAATAAAAAAATATCGGAAATCAGAAACATCGGTTTCTCCCGAAGTTAGATACAACCTGTGCAGATATAATGAGAGAAGACGCAAGAGCAAGCTCCCGCAGTCCACTTGTAACCCTAAAAAATGTGGGAGGAATGTATGCCCCGCTATTTCAAGTCGTAGATAAAGGGCCTAAGAATTGAAAACACAATCGAAACACATGCCGCTCGATGAGAACGCAAGATCATATCAACAAGCATCAACAACGCGATTGAGGCAAACATGTATTAAAAAAGTTAAAACTATTGCTCAGATTTCTTCAACTTCGCTATTCATCAAATTTAAGCCCTCTGTGATTTAAATTTTTTCATGCATAAAAGAAAGTCCTCAACAATTCTTATTATACAAAGCTTGACATCATTAAGAATCATATAGATAACGAAATTACACTAGGTAACCTGAATGGAATCTCTAAAACCGTCCAGATATTTCCAGAGTGCTGGTTTGGAGTATCGATGCTAAAAGGAAGTCTCTCTAAAAAACGCAAACAGATATCGTTTTAACTCATCTAATTAAAAACTATCCTAGTACAAACGCCATCCCTTTTCTGTTACTAAATCATGTAAACGGTGAATTCATTGGAACACTATCATATTTTTTTAGGGCTGATCATCAGCCAACAGTTAACGTCTACGCTAGCAGTTTTTGAATTACTTCGTAAGACGGACCCAATATAAATGTAAATGTGTATTAACGGGGACAGAACCCGTACATCTACGTGTCTCTTCCAGTCACAAGGCGCATACGAATACACCAAGCCACCGAGCTCGATGGAACGCTAACCATTAAACTGGCTTCAAGCAGTTCGCTACCCCTTTTGATAGACTTTGTTTAGCACCACATAGCACAACCGTACAAGCAGTTAGGTTCCTTTCCTCTATGTTTTACCACTTTACAATGAACACATGTAAAGCCACGCACGCAGCAAATACATGATTACATACAGCCGGATTTTCACACAACAACAAACCGTTAGACCAAGTTGTCAGAAGCGGGTAGCCAAGATGGTAAGAAGCAACGGGCCGACTCGTGTGGCGTGAGACATATTGAACATCTACTTATTGCTCCCTGCGTAGGGCTAAAGGCGACTACAGAACTGCAGATGTTTCAATACTGATAGCCCAATACGAGCAAGAAGAGTGAAAACCAAGAAGTTTCGATTAGAAATTTTTCCAGCTGCTTACAGAGAAATAGAACTGAAAAAATAACCTATACAGCCTGACTAACACAGTTCCTTAAAACAGAATTTATTCGAACTAAAACGAACAAACGAAGTACATTACCGAACGCTCAATGAAAATCTTACACCATTGTATTGTGCTTGATATGGTCACATGGCACTCATCAACAGACAAGAACAACAATAATGTAAAGTTCAGTAAGGTTCGGGTCCGCACGACCTAAATTTGTGCGACTTTTCGTTGGACGATAATAAAACGTTTTTTTCTAGTAATAACTTCAACATAGTCAATAATAATAATGATATATTACAATTTAGACCACAGAATTGTCCACGATATTATTACGGTTAGACAACCAGTGATAACCAAAAAATGACTGAAACTAATAAAATGCCGCACCTTTTTTTGTGAACTGTTTCAGTTCAGTGACACGCGTTTAGTTCGTTTGCCTACTATAGTAAAATTACAGGAAACGATGGTTAGAGCTAATTCAGTCTTCCAATATTAGAGAACAGAGTTGTGGGCAATCAGCTCAGTGCAATAGTAGTTTAAGCCATTGGACGAGACGACACACAGTGACGTCGAGGTTAGCGCAAAGACTCAACAGACGCTGTCGGACAGTTAAACTCGGCCAGACATAAGCGAAGAGTTAAGACGCGATTGTGCGTGTATAAACATGCTCGAAATAGACCAATGTTTCCGATATACGTCATACGCAGCAAATACAAATCCCAACCAACAGAACAGCAATTTTTTTGCACGTCAGCACGCAAAAGGGACTCTCCCATACAAACAACAGAATTCGGGTGTGACTGTTTTTGTGTGCCTGTTTCGCCCCAATAAGTTTAGCAATGAGATTTGACTGATTGCTACGGTGTGGGTCGCTTGCTATTACTCTAAGGTATAGATATTCATTTCCTTACAAAATTCATCTGTCTAAAGATCTAAATTCAATGAACGTTACAATATGGTCTACAGGAAATTTACAATCTCCTCAAAAACTACGACAAACGATTTCCTCTTGGCAATGCGCTCTGCGAATCGCCTACAGGGACGATTACCGCACCCAATCCTATCACAAGGTGCCTTTTCCTCAACGATAAAACATGCACTCACCCGTCTTTTTTCTCGGCTGCCCCGCAGAACTAATTCGCGCCAGCGCAGTTGGAATATCAAAACAAATGGCAATACGGCAAAGAGGTACGAGAGATATGCACACCTGTTTATAACATCTACGAATGTTGATGCGATGAGTAATAGCCTCTGTGATGCTGCTATTGCCGTTAAGCGGAGAAACTTACCTGAATATAACAGGCGGCGGCCTGTTTGCCTTTACGAATCAGAACCTCAACTGTCGTCTCCTCCTCGTCCATGGTTTGTAGGCTTCGAGCTGATGGTCAACGATCCTGGGGGTCCAGTGGGGGCCCCGGACGGCGAAGGAAAGACTGATTTGAACGCCCACAAAACTTCAGGCTCGTTCACCGTTCTCTGGAGGAGAGACACCCTCGACAGGACACTCGATCAGGACCGCCGACACACAAACAATAACCACCAAGAAGCCAACGAAAACAGAGTCACTTCCTACGAAGACTGAAGTACGGCGCACGGTGATAACGGCGTTGGGGTGCAGGTCGAGAACTATCTGAATCCTATGTCGACAACTTCCGTCTCCTTGAAACTCTGTATGTATGTCCGTGTGGTTAGTCTGTGCAGAATCCTACCGTTAACGTAGCCATTCACTTATCACCCATAAATACGCATGTGTACTCTCAGATAGAGACCGAACAAACGGGGCAGCCCCATCAGAGCTCCAACTTCTTTAATCGATTTGCTACGGCGTCCACTATTGTCGCATAGCACCAACCAGCAGTCTGCCTCTCGGACACATACACACAGCGGAGAGACACCCAATCGTCATCTACTACCTCCTTGCCTATTCTCTATGGTCACAACTACCACTGCTCCTGAATCAATGGGTAGGATTGTGATTTCTGTCTGCTCAAAAAACACATGATTCTGCTAGCAAACAGTGATTCATATACTAATGCTATATACAGCGTTCGGTGTTGAGCGAGTGTGTGAGAATGATTCGGGAGTAATTGCGATATCAGCTGCGCATATGGAGTCTCTGGTTGGACAAGGTTCACTCCTCGGCGAGTCGTTTGATGTATGGCCGTCTTCCAGCATACGCAACGAAAGCATGCAAGAGCAGAATTTCGAAAAATAGATAAAAACAATGCTCCTTCTCCCGACACACGAACAGCTGATTCTTAATAACAAAGCGGACGTAATTCGACACAGCACGCGGGATAGATGTCTGTCTTCTTGGGAGAAGATTATTATTAATGCTTATTTCGTGGGCAAGTTTTTCTCTCTGAACTAGTTGCCTCTGAAATATTATCGATTTTGTTTTTGCATTCCATATTGGCAAACTATCTGAGCGGGTAACCGGTGTATGTGCAATAACGTTTAAAGTGCGCACGAGCTTTTACAACTCACAAGAACTTGTAGAGTCTTTTGGTGTTTTAGAGTGTGATCCCGAGCGTAGAGCTGTCATTATCTGAAGCGCATTTTAGGCCGTTCTTCTAGACATTAAGAAAATAATGCAAAAATCCCATAGGCTAACGTCATTTCAAGAACACAGATTCGTGAAAAAGGTAATAAACCTCAGTTACATTTCTTCCGTATAAGAATTTTTTTAATTACTTATTTCTAGCGGGAGAACGGACGAACGGGTTTCAAATGACGGAGGTAAATCTTCAAATGAATGCAGAAAAAACAATATTTGAAAGCCACGGCCCCTGTCAGTTTTCTGATTACCAATAAGCAACCTTCTCTTGGTAATAAGTGAACGACGCGTATTAACAGATTAGGTTTTACTGGGATTATCAAATTGCGGATCGACTTATGTCAAGAACCTGCTTGTTATTATGGTTTCCGATCGTTCGGATCAAACTAAAGACTTCGGGCCACGTATGTGCTCGTTCATATATTTAATTCTTCCTTTAATGAACAATTTTCTCGTCGGAACTATTATCTGTTAGGCTCATCATAACAAGAGTAGTTGCATTCGGAGATTGCCGGAGCAATGGACCTTTCCAAATTACGTGCTTTCGCTACACTCGCCTTGATATCATCAGATTTTATGCTGAATTCCTTCAATTTATTTTACAATGTCTCACTCTTACGTACGTATGTGTATGGTATCTCAGCTGAGCACGCGAATGTAAGCAACTCAGCACCGACCTTATTTCCAATGCCAACGTGCCAAGGTCCAGTGCACATGTACAGCAGTGGCCGAACATCCTTTTCTTCGACTGGGCAGTCAAATAGATATTATCATTTCCAAAATGACTCATCATGATTAAGTGCTCTTGCGAATATATTATTTATTGTTGTCTATAAAAGTACAGAGTGCGCCTTAGGAGGAAAAAATTTTTGAACAGCTATAAGAGTTCTCTTAAAAAAATGTCGCCTCGAGTGTGTGAATAGCTGCTAAGCAATTTTCATAAAAATGGTCTACAATACGTCTTTGAATGAGCACAGACGCGCCATCAAATTGTCTTTGCTTGTATAATTCGATTTTTTTAATACAATATGTACTAAATAAGTACAGAAGCATTAACGAGAAATATGCTCTGCCTGGCAAATTCGAACACACAAAGGAAGAACCAGTTTTTGTGGGTATTGAAACCGTAAAATTATTATGCTTTACATAATAATAGTATCGACAATTTTTATACCATTTCAAGTGACTAAAAAAAGATTTTCTTAGTAAAAATTTGAAGTTCAATGCAGTTGAGTGTTATTTTGGTCTGCGATGGTTATCCAATAGTGTGGACTAGCTGGTGAATTTCGAAAGGATTAATATATAAGCTATATCTTGAATAGGTACGCGGCGGTATTTCTCCGCGCGGCACGTGTCAGTGATTAGCGTCGCGCACTATCTATTGATTAGTTGGTATCATCACCATATCGATAATAACTCATATAAACAATCGTTACACATGCTCAGCTTATTGTAGCCTAGCTTATGTTCGTCGCTGATTATATATGAAAGGTCGTATCAGAGCATAAAGATGCAGGAGTTTGACAGTTAGTGGGTGAGACGCTTGTGAGGGACTGTTCTAGACGTGTACTGAATCCCGTGAATAGACAATGGGCTATAAACGCATGACATCAGTACGAGCTCACACCTGCAACCCTGTTTTTGCTGTGAACACCCAATATTTCTATATAAATGTGACAACGGTGCGCAAGCATGTCGCCAGGGAGGTTATAATTTGCAGTCTATCAGGATATTAGGAATTTATTTCTATAAGGATCAAGCGAACGTTATTACGTCATGGGAAATTAGTTATATCATCAATGTCATGTTCCAAGCTAGATTGCTATAATAAAGCACCTGATTTAGTACAAAAATATGCGGTTATTTTTTTGCCAGTAATAATCAAGACGCACGGCCCTGTGGCTGAGGATGAAGTAATAAAGACAAAATTTTCGGCTTGTCTAATCGACTAGACCTCAAGCACAGTAAACTGTGAGCAAGGCTGACCCTTAGGTAAAATTTATTTGTTGTTTTTCGAGGATATTATGACTAGCGTTAAATTGTGATGCTAAGCAAGTTTGGAATCAGGAAAGAGCAATGCTCACTGTGAATAAGTTTGGATAAACGGCACTAGGTAGTTTCCTCAAGAGCGAGTCCTTCACGCTAAACTTAGTAGGGTAAAAATGAATATATTATTGATAACCACTGGCAAACAATGCGCACTCGCAACGAACAAACGGAAATCAGTTTTTGCAGGATAAAATTTGCTGCGGCATATTTACTGCTCATTCCACTGACATTATGTCTACTGGTTGGAAACGAGGATAGAGTAATTTGGAAGAGGTTTTGGAAAATGATACAATATCAATATAGATAACGAAAATCTATAGAGAAAATTGTTACAATATCTTGCATCGACTCTATTCACCTATTATTTTTGGTTTACAGCCCAACGTCGTACATATTTCATAGACGCAACAACTGAATTAAAAGCGTGATGAATACCCAGCCATCCAGCAGACCTGCAGTTCTGAGCACATCGCGGCTTAGACTAATAAATAAATCTCAACCGATTTGTGCTAAACGGTGGGATAGCATAATTTATCAGTTGCTTTATATATATAGCTTTTATTTTGGTCAACTCTATTTATGCTACAAAGCATTGCGTCTAAACTGTGCATTGCTTGGTGATGTTGCGCTACGCTGGCTTGTGTTGTTCTGTAGATTTCAGTCCGCCGCCTGGATCCTGATAACGAAACCGCATTTTGTGGATAGCCGACTGACAGGTGGAGACATACTTGAATGCTGGAAAGAACCATCGCGGCTAGAAGGTGTGTCCCTCACTTAGTCGATTGAGTTTAATTTCAATCCATTTTCTTTCTTGGTTGAATTCAATAACTTGCTATTGTATTAATTAAGCACGAGACAGTATATAAAGTATATTATT
>MNPL01011142.1:5429-24311 GCA_002081605.1 Tropilaelaps mercedesae
AGCCTTTTTCGCTTTTGTTATGCCGCGCTTCCGGATCTGGTCTATATCAAAGCTCTTTATGTAATGCTAGACTAAGGCAGAGGTGCGGAGACCTTTCAAAAATGGGAGTTGTTATATCCTTTAGCCATAGCCTTCCCCAGAGGGCCATTAGACAAAAATGAAACGAGAGAAAAAATACTGCAAACATGGGACTTGCAGTGGTGACGGGAGACATATTAAAGTCACATAAAGTGTCCAACAAATGTAGACTGCCAGTATGGTGCCGAACTGTAATAGCTGAGTGTCCTTTGGCCGACCTGCAATAGCCAGTCATTTTAAAGGCCAAACGTTTACGTTTTTTATACCATAAGTCGTCTATAATGTATCTTTAACTAAGTGCACACAGGGGAATTGTATATAATGGAAATCAGATGATAATACACAAAGCGAGACTAGAATGGCTAGAATATTGAAAAAAACGGTACGGAATATGTACAAGAGACAGTGAGAGAGGAGATGGAAATGTTGAAATAAAGAGGTCGATAATAATAATAGTGACAGCAGCAGCAGATGTAGCTGTTGTAGTGACTGGCCGGTAAATGTGAACGAGAACAATGAGAGGTAAGTGACATTCGATCTCGGTTCAACTACGTCGTCTACTTCTTCTTCGACTACTTGCTTCTATTCCTCTCAGCGATCGACAGAAGATAGGATATCGCTGCAATATGGCTTGAAGGAAGAGAAGGAGGATCAAAGCTAAGGGCGTAGTGAGCTCGGGTATCGGCTTTGCCGGTCAGAGAACGACACCCAATATGTGCCATACGTTGGCATGCGTGGATATTCGAGCTGGTTAGACGGAAACGCGAGACGTATAGCAGCAGTAATGGTAGAAGCAGTGTTGCAGTGTGCGTGTGGTTGGCAGCCGCAACTAAACCGAGTGATTGAACGAAGATGCCCGACAGTTCCCTTGGGAGGCACTCAGGACGTCAACTTCATAAATAATAGGCATCTACCTAGCGAGTTGGCAAAAGATGGTTGGCGGGAAACTGACAGGATTGACAAGACGTTTTGGGACAGGATCTTGAACATCAACGGGCTTTTACGACGGGTAACAATGTGCACGTTATATTTACGGTATATGTGGTATCTGTGCGCTATTTTATTACTAGCATACTGATACGATACTCAGTGGGCCAAAAAAGGTTCGCTTAGGTGATATTGCTATATGTGAGGATGGTAGTACCACGAGCTGCTTTGGCTTAACTCAAAGGGAAGATTTTTGTGCTTCAAGCTGACCACGATAAGTTCATTAAGGTTGAAACTCCTTGCACAAAGAGCTCTACCCACTTGACGGGTCTAACGAAGTTTAGGGGTTCAGAAAGAAGAGTGGCATAGTGGTGCAGGACGTCGGTGAGGGGTTAAAAGGGGTCAAGTGAATTCACACCTTCCTTGAAAAGAATAACAGCAGGACAGTCAAGTAACGCAACGTGACGTGAATAACTCTAGAGAATAGGGAGACAGCCGTGTGCCTTCGTCTCTTAGGTGTTGATGGTGATGGTGGCGGTGGTAACCGGCAGTATCGATAACCAGCTAGAAATGGTTCTTCATGCCAAGACACTAAACTATTTTGTTTGCCTTTTACTACTCTCTGTTCTTGATCATTACGTTTGGCAAGGTTGCCGTGGTTTTGGCATATTTTAATATTATAGGTAACCCTTCCGGAGGAAATTTGGCCCATACGCGTGATATTTTCTGATACATAAAATATTCGGCAAATGTCTAAATGGAATCTTCTCCGAGAACCGAATTTCCGATGAGATGCGGTATTGCAGCATACCTAGAAAGGGCAGTACTGGCGTCGTAGTGGCAATAGTAGGACGAGAGGGTAGTGGTAGTTCTGGTTGCAATAGTGGTATGGGTGGAACTGTATTATTAGTGGTGAAATTATGTTTGCTCTTTTGTGAGTATGCCATCTGAATAGCGATTTTCGCCAGCGGCGCCATCTGTCCCTAAGTGCTCTGTATGCGTGTGTGTGCGCGTGTGTGCCAACTGTCGACAACGCTCGCTCAATTTGTGACCCAATGGCGACAGCGATAAGTCTGTGGTTCGCCGTTGACGATGTGATGCGCGATGTGGCTGTGCTGCTGGGCGGCTGCGTTCCGGCCACTGCACGAAAACCAACCACATGGGGAAACCAGGAGAGAGAGAAAGAGAGAGATAGAGAGGCACTAGCCCCATCACCGACCCGCGTTGATCGCGGATCGAGTGGATGGTGCCATTTGATATCACTTGAATTTGCATGGTTGTCCCGTTACGCAAATTAGACGACTCCGAACTCAGTCACTTTCTCCAGTCTTCGACAGACTCCGTCGACTGCTTGTACGTAGCTATATTGGCAGAAAGCGAAAAGCGTGAAAAATCCGAAGAGCACACAGATCTAGAGTGTTAAACCGAACGTATACCAGTTGGAATTCGTTCATAAAATCTTACTGGAATTTACACTGGAATTTGTTAATAAAATCGAAGTCATAAAGCAAGGTTTGTCCGTGACACCCTAAGTAAATTACTAAAAGTGCATTATATGTATCGTTCGAATCTCAAACTTTGTAGAACTTGAAAACGCTCTAAAGATCGTTGCACATGTATAACATTACTGTTATATCGTATACGTTAACATTTGTTTCCATGAGGAACATTATCTCCGACTACACAGGTGAAAGAGCTTGGATTTTACTCCTTAAGGAGTGTAAATGTCACCTTTACGCGTTCGGCTATTCCCCCATTGCATGAAAATGCATTCACGTTTCGCTTGACACCTTTGGCAGTTTACTGACGGTAATTTGATAGTTTAGCTGGTAACTAACCTATTTCATACTGTTCTAAACGTGGAACTGCAAGGATATTTCTTTTATTATTTGGATTATTGAGTTGCTTATGTTGTTTAATTACTTTATTATGCACTCAATGAAAAATTCGCTTTCAGGAGACCTTTTTATTTTACTTGCATCGTGGACGCAATACCAATATGTCACTTCTCAAAAGCACTAACATGTTCTTAGCTTCTTATATTGTTATCTTTCCTTGTATTGTTTTGTTACACATTATGCATAGTTGTGCCTATATCTTCACTAACTGCAGCGCTTAGCTGAAGATAGTGTTTATGAGTCGTGATCACTATAATTTCTAAAATATATACACCTTTAATATTATATATACAATATATATATATATATTTTTTGTTCTTTGTATAGCCATAAGAAGGTAACAAGAGTACATAATTTATAAGCCATGTCAGTTGTCGCAAACCAATATTACAATTTTTGTCGTATTCTAATTCGTATCAGCTTCGTCCTTCGAATTAAAATCGATCACCAAGGGCGCTTTGGCAAAAGCGTCCGTTTGCACGTACCATTTTGAGCCATTTGAGTTTATCTGCATGCTAAAATTGTCCATCGCTCAGACGTGAAACGTTCTGACCTCTCGCTTGAGAGTGAAGGAAACGCTTAGGAGTGGGGGAAACGTTTAAGCATAAGGGGTCGAAACTAAGAGCCCAATTTGGCGATGGGCGCTTACCCTGATCGATGTTTTAGGATAACTCCGAAGTGAACACGGCAGAATTTTCAAAAGCAGAATAACAGCAAGAAGGTAACTTTGACAGCAAGGACGACGAGATATGTTGCTACCCGTTTTTGCCGGTAGCAGTGGTAATCGTCAAGAGCAACGGCGTCACTGATTGGGCGTAACAGCTTAGCGATAATAATTGAGCAATGACCACCACATGTCTTTGTATCCCTCATCCTATCTCTTTGCCCCCCTCTTACTAACAGTGTAGTACGACCCCTCCTGTAGAACAACGACGCGAATGACGCATTTGATAATGATGATTATGTTGTTGCTAGTGGTGGCGCTCTTTACGAACGAACGATCTGTCTATTCATTGCAGTATCCGCAAGCTAGACAGTCTTATGTGAATACAATCTTGCATGGTCGAAACAAAAAGTGGAATAGATAAGTTTTGTTTTTTGACGAAGACATAAATTATGTGTGTCTTTTTAGGGCGTTCAATGACGTCCTTCTTTATAATCTCCTCTACTACAAACCCGACCAATATTTTACCGATAGCTAAGCTCATTTAGGTCCTAACTAAATATCTCAACTAACTCAGAACTACTAATTTTTCAACTAAATGTTGATATGTCCAAATGAAGTCATTTTTGTATACTTTTTAGTTTCAGACTCTTTTGTTGTGCATATCTAATGAATTGACTTTGTAACGACTGTTTACCGTGCTCACTTCTTTTAGATTAAATTGCCGGCTGTAAGAAAACCCGCTTCTGAAATTTTTGACGAAATTTAAAATATCGATGTCGGTCTATTTACGTGCTAATGGGATGCTTATCTCATAGGAACCGCACGTAACCACGTTTTTAGTCAATTATGGTCTTCATGCAAGTGCTTACATTCATGATCTCACAAACTATTCACCGCACCCAGTTCCACAAGGTGTCAGGAACTGTTTAGGTTTTGCGTTCAACTCCGACACCTTGACTTGAGAATTAACCAGATGCCACTAGACACGTATGACAACCTATCATCGCACCAGCAGACGCATTAACAGTATCACTAGGGTTAGCATCACATTAAGTGGATACTCGCTTTAATAGCAGAGTCACGAAAGTCTTGTAATGGCCTGTGTTTCGTTCCTCCTCGGTAGTTGTTTGAGTTTCTGTCTTCGTTATCGCCTTCTCTCGAGACTGTTTTACACCCGCAACGGCAAAGTATAACCGAGTCACCAATGCCACTACTATTAGTAACATCACAACTGCCACAGCTACTGCCAATCCTCATTATCACATCACAACTGTCAACCAACCAATTATTCTCTCTTTTTTTCTTTGTCTAAATCTCTCTTTTTCATTAAGCCACCCCATTCCCGTCTTCTTGTTCCTGGCTGTTTTTTCTATTGTTGCGGCCCCTAACATTCCCCATCCAACAGACCAAGCAGCCTAACACCGTCGTCGTTGACGCCATGCCATGGCCCCCAATCCATCCAACTTTTTCCCTTCAAAACCGCAGTCTTACTGAAGTCCTAGTGCTGTCAGAACCGTTGCAACTACTACTCGAAATTCGCCTCACGCAGTCAGAACTTGTGGCCGACACCACCGCCCCCTAGTGAAGCCTCACGCAATTAGTGCATCGTCCGAATTCAGCTCACGTTGAATTGAGAATGAAGGGCTGACCGAACATTTGTGAGTAGGAGTAGGGGTTGGAAAATAGGGGGTCAAAGTGGAAAGTGGACTGAGGAGGAAGCATAACGAAAGATGTGTGTGGCCGTACTGCCTGTTCTGTTTTCATGGTGAACCCTTGAACAGAAGATCAATGGGTGTCACCGTTGTCATCGTCACGGTCGTACAACTGCATTGCATGCCACAGCTCAACGTTGGCGTAGTTGTTGGCGTTGTGTGCGGCTGGTGTCGCATCCCAATAAGCGCGATAAAAACTGCGATGACAAGATGGCGAGAGAGAATATCGAGGAGGGCACCCTAGAAGTGAAGATAGAGCTAGAAGATCAGAAGCAGGCAGCCAGGTCTCGAGTGCGCATTTCTAAGAGAGACACGGGCAGGAACGCGGGTTGAAAAAACGAGCACCAAAAAATCCTTTGTTGCAACTACTATTACCGAACACATTGGCACCAGCGATCCTCAGTCGAGTCTTCTACAGTGTGCTTCGCTGCGATCTAGTTCGACAAAGGAAGAAAAGAAAAAATAGACGTGAACATAAAAGCAGCCATATATGCTAGAGGCTTTTGTAGGTTATTAGGCACTTGAATATTTGAGAGACGACGCGTTACATTGAAATGTGAATATATACTATTATGCGAGCTGTCCCTTGGAAATTCTTGGCAAGGTCTCCTTTTCGTGAGGCACGATCGCTCGACCTCGATTTTTAGATCATTATGTAACTGATAGCCTTTCTTAAACATTGAAGTTTTTAGAGAATTAAGATGATGTTCATAGGATTAAATTCCTAAGCCTTGCCTTTGTCTTGAAGAGGTGGCAAAACAGTATAACGATTCGTCTGTTTCTTAAGAGCCCAATAACCTTAGCTTAATCGCAATATATATACCTAGTCGCCCGATCTACGACGCGGCACCATTGTTCCTTCCCATACAGACACTCCCGAATAAAAGATACTGCGGTCGAATATAGATAGTAGACGAATACGTTAGAAAAGAAGCTGAAAACGAATCTTTAGAGTGCGCCAAACAAATGATCACTTTGAAAAATAGCTAAGAATTGTTTTCGTATTGTCGTGGTTTGTCTCTCTATTCCCTTGTTTCCTATGTTGTCTTCTGCCTGCATGTGTGTATGTGTATATGATAGTTCGTGGCAGCAATGGTAGTAGTATGTACACAGTATGAAAGGTAATGTACCCGTTTCGAGCGCCATTCATAGGGTACCATTGTGTGGTTTTTCCCCATTTTCCGTTGGCTCTGCTTCGGGCCATCGTCATTTCTACGCTGGTCGGTACTAGTCTCTCAAAGTTTTCCCGCAACCCTGAACAGTCGTATTGTTCCTCTGGGGAAATTTCTCCGCCATGGAAAGGAATTTCGCTGACCTTCGAAGTATTATTGGTGGAAGAACGCCCGCTGTGCTGCAACTTCTACCAATCACAATGCGGTTTCAGCGTTCTCCAATGGGAGCTGCGAAACAAGAAGGAACCGTGGGTTTTCATCGTACGACGTCATTTATAATAGGTAGACCTTTCGGCGAGGGTAAATAAAAGACAAAAATTGCGCGTTTAACCTGATTATTTTAAGCAAATTAGAAGCCTATTGCTGGCTTTGCCGCCTAAGGTTTTTATAGCTAAATAGTGTTCGTTGAGCTAACATTCCATAAAAAAGAATATTTAAAAAGGCTCTACGAAACGCAGAATTTGTAAACATGAAAGTTATCAGAATCAACCTTCGTAATCGAAGCGGTTGTTCATTTCTATAAATAAAACTTATTACTGCTCGTTTAGCGAATTCTTGGCCTTAGCTTTCGTTATTTTCCCATCTGTTCTTAGGTGAAACATACAATGGATAATATATACGTTGTTTTTTAGATAATGTCTCAATTGTCGTATATGTGTACCGAATGTACTGAAGAATTTGTTTAGTAATTTTATTATTACATATAGCAGTTTAAATCCTAAACATTACCTTCCCTATAATATAAATCACAGGACGTGGAATTGATTATAGTTCATTTACATAATTTATGCTAACTAAATCGTATTTAAATAAATCTCGAGCGATGATATTTGATTATAATTTTACCAAGACTAGGCAGATATAATATAACCAGTTCTCATTAATGCCTGTGAATAGCTAGTAAAAAACACCATATGCATCAATAGAAACGAAATGCGTAGGGACGGTGTCCTGCCAGCCGCAGGGTGGCCGAATTGTATGCATGGAACTACAATGCGTGAATAAAGCGTGTATATCTCAGTGTTACGATAATTGGTCAAACCTCCACATATATAAATACTTGTGACCATTAGCTAAACAAGACTATTTCGCGAACATTTTTCTATGCAATGTATGCTCGGGTTCTTCTGTTATTGCTCTGGATTTTGTCTGCTTTGTTCCGAAGGGGAAGAGAGGCTAGAGCGGCTGTCACTTGGATGAGAGAAGCCGACCTTTAGTCGTCAACTTCAATTTGAGGATATCGTTAGCTGAGATCTTCCAGAGCCACGTGGAGTTGCCCTCTCTGCCTCATCCCACAACAAGGAATGCTTGCTCAATAGTCGGGGTAACAACCGCGCCAGTCTTACGCAATTGCACATTTCAGTCATTCGCTTCGACTCTTATAAGCATGATATACCTGTTGTATCATGCTTCCATCCGCTAACGTCGTATAGCCTTCTTTCGTGTACTAAAGTGTGCTTCAAAGGAAAACAACTAATGGAGTCATCTTTTTAGGTCTAAATTTATCTCTGCAAAAATTATTTAAAACACATATAGGTAAAAAACCAATGGAAAAAAAGTAGCGAACAAAGAGTCGCTAATATAGTCTAAGGCAAGCCAATAGAATATAACGAGTACACATATTCTGAGCTTAGGATAGTAAAGTAAGTAGACATTTTCGACACGGAAACTAATCCTTGCAAAAACAGAGTACAACAAGGAGAAGAAATAGTTCGCTATTCTTTGTTAAGAATAGACTAGATCATATTTTAATCTACAATTAGGCGAGAAATTTTATACCGCTCAAGTTGCGTACCGCTCATTTCGACTAAAATAGACAAAAGAAACGAGTACGATATCGGACGGATACACATATAAAAGAATCTTAAAGACTGAAGCCTCGCACTAATATCATGTGCTTTACACTGCAATAACATTAAATCCTATTAGGTTTTATAACCTCAGAAAGAAGCTCATACCGTATTTCGTTCGTTTTAAGTACAATTTTCTGTTTACATGAAATTTATAGCTTCTGCACAGTTTGCATTCTCTGAATCATGATTAATAGAAGTGAATGAGTTCAAATATGAAGAATCTTCTCGCAAACTGTTTGCCCTCACAATGTGAAATGCAGCGAGGATTTACAGCACTGCGCTGAGAAGAAAATCTCTCCGCAACCCTCACCCAAGCTGCAAGTTTGCTCTCCGTTCCGCTATTATTTTTTGTTGAAGATGGGCGTGCGCAACGAGATAGTGGTACAGCTGCCCTCGGCAAAAAAACTTCCCCATCCTCATGAATATTTCCAACACTGGCTAACCTCGTTTCTCCGACGTTTCAACTTTGTATGCCATTAGCTTGGCTCGCGAATATTAACGTGACAGCGCACATGATGTAGCGGCTGAATCAGCTCAAACTCCGTAATATTACTCAATGCTTTCGTAATATCGGGTTCTACTCAGATACAGTAATTGTAGATCTGTTTTAGATTTTGAAGTTATTAATCTGCAATGAGCATCTAAAAATATATAAAAAAAAGTCATACTATGCGGCTTCTGGTCCATGATGTTAAGGGAATCTATGCATTCTCTGTGATTGCAATATTCAGACGCCTTTTACCTTACCACAACACCGAAAACAATACAACCTATATGAGTTTGAGCCCAAGCAAAACAAAAAGTCATAGTACGCAAAAACGTCGGTGGCTTGGCACATTCGTTTGCGCCGGAAAAGACACGTAAATGCACAGGTTCGATCATTGCCGTTGCACATTTACATTTATAGAGTCCGTCTTATGATGTGATGCAAAGAGCGATACCGTGAACGTTAAACGTTGGCTGATGGACGGTCCTAAAGATATTTGTTGAGCTCGGTGGCTTGGTGCATTTGTGTTCGCCTTCCAACCAGAGGAGACACATAAATGCACGGGTTCGATCTCCGCCGTTGCACATCTATATTTATGGGGTTCGTCTTACGAAGTATCGCGAAAAGTGGTACCGTGGACGTGAAATGTTGGTTGATGGTCAGCCCTCAAAAAAGATTATATTTTTTTAGTACGCAGAAACACTTATGGACGTTTAGCCAAGTTATTTGTGTTTGAGTTAGCTTGTAACATGCATAATCTAGAATAAGAAATGTTTTTAGTAAAGTACGATTGCAGCTTAGCTGAGCAAGTGAAAAGGAATGGAGGCCTTCGTCGCTAGAAAATTTCAATCCTTTTATTGAGCTTGCCAAGAAGCAGTTATTGCATTCGATGTCATTGATACAACAGACGAGAACGAGTACCCATGGAGACACCGCAGCTGGTAGTGGAACAATCGGCCAATCTAGATTGCCCCTTCAGTATTGTCTCTTCCTGCTTTCAGAAGGTGGCGGCTACTGCTGGATTCAGTTAGCGTGGGAGTACAGTGGTAGAAACGACGGACCACCGGTCATAGCATCGAGGGACAACCCTATTTAATCGGGACGGGTACAGAAACAAGAGCAAATGCGACCATCCCAAGGGATTCTCTGCGGGAAGTCTTAGACACCGGTGCACCCGAAAGCTCTGGCCGAACGGTCTAGCAACGAAGACCCACGCACGCGCCTTCACCTGTGGCTATATAGGAACCCATGGGAACGGAAACTGTGTGCTCCGCTGTGTTTGGTTGGATATTGCACTTGCTTGCATGCTGTATTTATTGTCACACCGTAATTACTAAGTTGGTTTGCCTCAATAAACTTCTTCCAGTGTAGTGTGTCCTCCTTCGAATGTGTGTCTAGTTGCATAATTAGACGCTTTTTGACGAGGTTTGTAGCCTTCGCAGCCGTACTTTTTGCCTATTTACATTTAAAAATATATTGCCGTTAATTAATAAGATGGCCAAAGAATTCTTTGGTGGGCCCGAAGCCTCGAATAAAATAACATTGTTAATAAGTTCCACGAGTGGGTTCGGATAGTACATCATCATTAAGAGATGCGAGTTTTAACCAGAAAGGATAAATAATAGTAATTAAAGGGTGGCATCAGAACAACAATGCGCGATTACTAATGTAAGTTAGAGTTGAAGAAAAGAATATATATATACTATAGCACTGCATCCATAAAACGTTGCTGACGGTCCACATCCTAGAGTTTTAAAAGTGTCACATTAACAAAGGCCATATTTACATGTTTAACTGCAACGAAATTTTTTAGAGTGCACCTAAGCTTTGCGTGGAGGTAGCTTGTTTCGACGTCAAAACATCATTCTTGGAGAAAACAGGCAACATTATAGGATAGGCACAAACCGTTATAGAGACCAAATTAGTTTTTGTGGAATTTCTTCAAAAATGCCTACGAACAAACTTGTATTAGTGCAATCTACATACTCCTTAATTAATGGACAAGGAAAGCCAAGTGTTTATAGATTAAATTCAAGATTCAATATTCGCTTAATGAATATTTTGGTACAACTGGACCCTGCAAAACGTAACACAGATTTAAGTTGTCTTGCAGTGGGAAACAGTGTTAAAAATGGAATAAGCTGCTCCACAGAGGCTTTTTCGGGCCTCCATAAAATTTGAGCTGATGCTACGCGGCGCGCTTCGACGGGCTACGCCTAAACTTTATCCAAAGAGGATATTTTCATTTAATCAGGCACAGACAGCGACTCGAAAACTGGTGCTAAGGCAACTCGTCAATATGTCATATAAATTAGCTAAAGAGTAACAACTTTTGCTTATAAAACTATGTTAGTTCTAAATTAACTCCGTAGCTTTTAGATGTTAAAAGAACAATGTCCGAGAGAAAACCAGCTGATCGATGTTGGTAGGATGACTGCTTAAATATCAATTTGGCAATTGCTGCATTGCCTTCTAACATGTATACAAGAAAAAAATTGGTGAGCATCAACTTAAAATGAAGATTGATGGCGCGCCTTGTTCTTCGCCCTTCCTATGTTTTTCATAAACGAAATTGGTGAACGCTTCAGCAAAACTCGAGTACCGTTACTTACTATCAAGTGCGCTGGCGTGATATACTGCCTCGTATATCGTATTGTATAGTGACGAATGACGGCTTGATCGCGCACAATAACGGACACAAAGTGTAGACGAAAACAAAGTCTAATTTCTCTAGAAAACCTTTATATTTTCTAAGAGTCTTTAAAGTCTGTTTTTAATGCAGTCGTGCAGTTGGTCGTATTAAAATGACTTACGGCTGAGGTCATCAACAATGTAATCGACTTCAATATGCCGAAAAACATTCATGAAACCGCATCTGTTTTGCATTAACAGACGTAAATCATCCACGTGCTCTTTGAATCGTTGTTGCTTACGGCTTTCCTCTGGTTTGGTACGAAAATTGAGAACAAACTGTAAATCTTGCACGGAACAAATGTTGAAGGTTTTTTACTCTGTTTAAGATAGACAGCGAAGTAACCGTATGACCTTATGCAATGTAGCTTGCTCTTTATACGGGTTCACTAGGTCTTAGTTTTTACGCAGAACGTAGTTTTTCGAACCTAAATCTTTAGAGACTTACAACAGGTATTCATATCTCGTTTGCAAAGAAAATAGGTGCCTCAGAAAATATACAGGAAAAAAGAAATTACAAAAATGAAAATGCAAACAATTATCCAACACCGTATAAGGCCTATCTTGAAAACAACACTTAAAGCCACGATGCCTCTAATGAATGCATAGTCGCCTCTGGCGCCGGCTTAAACCTTGAAGTAAAGGGAACTTTGTTTGAATGTTCTTAAAGCTCAAAACTAACACCGTGCAGTTTACGTAAAGGCCATCGGACAACGTGACCAGATTGAAGTCAAGCGGAATGCTCAAAAAATTGAGATGAGGTAGTTAAACCTTTTAGGATGCGAAGTATGATGCACTTATAATGGTGCGTTGTGCCGCAAAACGGTAGTTGAGACCAGATGCATTTCACATTGTAAAGTGCCTAAGAAACAACATTTTATCGACATGTACAGCTATCGGTATCATAAACATGAAGTTGTTTTGCCAATCACAATGTGGAATTTTTTTAAATATACCTACATCCGATAATATATGTGACTATATGCCATTTAAGAATAGGGGCGATACCCTCACGGCTTCGATTAACATTATGACGTTCGTGCGAACTTGAAATAGGCTTTAGGTCTGTATTCGTCTCGAATAAAGTTGAATCGATTTGGACATTATAGAACTGAATCGATCTCCAAATACTACTTTCACCACTCGTTATTCTTAGCAGGAAGAAATACTCTTTCTAAAGAGCAAAGAGGGTCTCCGAACCTTCGACTTAAAAAAGAAACTTGCAGTAATCCGTCACCTCTATAGTGGCCCTTGCTGAACACTGTACAACGTAGAAATTGCGCGATTCGTGCTCTTTTATTAATTTTGTCTGAACCCCTTTACCATCTCTTAATAAGTCTATATACTATGACTCTTAAATTTTCTACGCCTAAAGACGCTTATATATAGCATTATTTATTTTGCGAAAACGAAGGCTCGTTTACGAAGAAGAATATTGATAGTCGGTAAAGTGTCACATGGCTGTCGGAGCGTGCGCTGAATCGGCGCTAAAAGAATGGCTATTCCGCTCTTTGATCAAAATCTCACAGAGTTTGAGCTGATGCTACGCGGCGGCTTCGACGTTCTACGTCTGGACTTTATCCATGGAGGATATTTTCGTTTAACTAGGCGCAGACAGCGAATCGAAAGCTAGAAGGCAACTCGTCAATTTGTCATATAAATTAGCTTAAGAGTAACAACTTTTGCTTATAAAACTATGTCAGTTTTAAATTATCTCCGCAGCTTTTAGATGTTAATGGAACAATGCCCGAGAGAGTACAAATTGATCGATTTTGGTACGATGACCGCTTAAATATCAATTTAGCAATTACTGCATTGCTCACTAACACGTATACAAGAAACAGGTTGGTGAGTATCAGCTTGAAATGAAGATTGATGGCGCGAGTTGTTCTTCGCCGTTCCTAAATATGTGTTTCATAAACGAAATTGGTGAACGCTTCAGCAAGACTCGAGTACCGTCATTTACAACGAAGTATGCCAGCGTGGTATGCTGCCTCGTACATCGTATTGTCTAGCATGCGACAAATGAGGGGTTGATCGTGTGCAATAACGGACACAAAGTGTAGACTTTCGAGAAAACTATAAACTCTATTTAAATACTACTGCTGAATACCAGATCATAATTGCTTAACTGACATCTTAATTCAAGTCTTTCAGAGAAGCCATCAAAACACACGAACCAAATTAAATATAAGGTAAATCAAGGTAATTTAGGGTACATTTAGAACGCGCAGAAACGTTTAAGGTCTTACAATTCTTATGACATTTTGAATTACAGGATGTGTATTCGTTATTACTGGGTAGTGCCGTCAGTATTCAAATAATTAGGAAAATTGAAAATGTAGAAGAGCAATACGAATAAAAAAATAAAAAAAAATATTTATTCAATGTAAAAAAAGAATGGAGTTCTTTTAATCGGAGCAGCTTCTCCCGCAAAGAACACACGTACAATATCTTGCTGTAAACTCATTACTCAGTATAAGTGTAAGTCCCGAAAGTCCTGTAATTGAATGAGGATGCTCTTTATATGGTCGACACATCACTTAAATAGGATATTTCTTTGTTTCATTTTTAAGGCTCTGCGATTCTTCTAACAATAAGCGACTTCTCTCTTCATAACAGTCAGGAGGAAAAAACTTTACTCCCTTACTTTTCTTTTTTACTCCTTAGTCTTTTCCTCTTTAAACTGTATTTCTAGGATAGTCACGGTGACGAGATTTCTCAAAAAAGCCCAAATCAGGTAATGTGGTTAGACCATTTGCCGACACAAAACAAGTATAATAAAATATTCACGCTTGAGGGTCTTGACTTTTAGAACTGACTTCAAACATACCATCTGATCTTTAAAATAGAATTTCAAAAAGCATTATAATATTATTTTATATGCATTATCACAAAATAAATATCCCAGAAATATTTAAACAAAACATCTGCCATAGGGCAATATAAACGTCAGGATAATATACCAGATATTGATTTCGGCTAAGGCTTTAAACAATAGTCTGTGTAAAAATGAGACAGGAATGCTTAAAAATCACGGTAAGTAACGTAATAATTTATAAACCTGAATTGACTAAACTGCATATAAGGCGTACAAAATATATTTAGAACAATTATTTGCTCTGCTAATATGTCCTTACAAAATACACTCTTCCAATCTACTAGGTTTTTCTAGCTATGTACGTTTATTTGAATCTTCAAAATTTTGGGAAAAAATGGACGCTACTTATTAATAGCTACCATAAACGCAGATCCATATTCATTGAATCGCATTTAAATAGTTTGAAAAGCCTGTATTCGTTGGAACTCTATTGCTTGAATATTGGTTATGCCGATGCCTGCCGCTAGGTGGATCGCTAGTGCCTTGTGGTAGACGAGCGAGGGGCTGTCGACGCAGCAAAGGGGTGGAGAAGAACGCGTCGTTTCTCTAGAAACGCTTCATATTTCATCAGGAATAGGTCGAAACTCTGTGGACACAGTTGGCAGGACGTGAACCGTGCCAGAGAGGAAGTCAAGGAACTTATCTATCACTTATCGAGGGTCTCACGTTGCCGTGTTCGCTCCCAGGAGAGGAGGTCCATTTTCGCCCTGGAACTCTGCTTCGCTTATACAGCCTCATATTGCCGATAACTTGATGACTAAGCGTATTGCGGTCTTTGCATACGCCGATGGTACCACAAAATTATAAGTACCCTGTTCTGCTTAGAATGTCTGGCGTGGAATAATTGGGATCTTGCCAATCCAATGTTTCCTAAGAGACGGTTAGTGTTTTCTTGTACTCTAAAAGTTTGTAGTTAGTAAATAGGTAGGAATTAATGCAAGTGCTTAGTTGCTATCCTGTAAGCATTAATATTAAAGTTTTCTGCCAAAGCAAACAAATTATATCTCATTCAGGTGAAGTTATCAGGTTTTTTTAAATAAAAAATATCACCCTGCTAAACAGCAGACTACCAAAATGAAGCATTCCAATATTGGCTAGCGGTAAGATGTGTAGTTGCACTATTATTTATCTACAAAGGTACTGAAATCTTAGTAACACGAATTTGCCAGTATTACACTCTATTTTTTCTATGAACTAACTTTTTTCTTGTGCCCAGCTCATAGGTAATTTCAGGTACATGTTATGTGCCGTGAAATATCTGCAATATAATATTCATATAAAAAGCATAGAAAATTCTGAAGTTCTATCATATTTAGTAATAGTAATAATGATAGATTTATAATAACGAACAGCAAATGTATTATACGTAGACATTAAATGCCTATCCACTTTAAAAGGTGGGACCTTTTATTTATTTCTTCGATAAACAACTCATCCTTCACTTCATTTGTTTGTTTCAAAACGGACGGAATTTATTTTTGCTCTACCTCTGATTCGGCCCTTTGCGGCTCATGTATCCCGATCATTACGTTAAGCTGTATCCCAACTACTAACACTGATCTCGTTTGATGAATATTCGTATGTTGTACCGATACCTCGTTATTCTTTTTAACATAGTTGAATGTCCATTATTTAGCTTCGTGGAGTCACATAACTTCGGAGGATTTTCAGAATAGAGACTGGCTTAGCTTACTGGGGGGTGTATGCGCATGCGCAAAATTTTTTTCATTTGCGTTATCCATTCGGTCGTATTTACTTATCCTTTTTGACTCATACCGCGCACGTAGTTTCCATTTTCGAACCATCATGGCTGCCTACTATAGGTTCGCGAGACTACATAGAAAATTTGTAGATAGAATTATTCCACGTCATAAAACTAACGCATAAAATGACCTTTCTAAGCCGAGTACTCCAGTTAAGTGAATCAATTTCAAAAAGAAGCCGCTATCGAAAATAGCACATACCGGCTTTTGGTACTCAAGGGAATAATTTCCAAAATGTGCACTTTCTAACTGTTCTATCATACAATTTTTAAAAACTTCAGGACTTCGTTATTCTTTTTCTTATAATAGAAACGGGCATGTAAGTCCAAAGTGCGAAAAGAATAAGCAAATGCAAATTATTATACAAAAAATTGCAATTAAAAGGTCTGAACGTATAACAAGCTATACTCCGGTTAGGGGCAAACCCTAAGCAACTCGAGTCAATGATCGAACAGTATTTGGTTGCAGACCAGCAGTTATAGCGAAAAGATTATTTTTATCCACAATAAATCCTTTAGTGAATGTACGAGCAAAGCTCATTGCCGCAAAGGCAATGTTTTTTCATGCTCGACAGCCTATTTGATATATGTGCACACAGCATTTCCGCATTGCTATTTTAAATGCTACTTAAAAATATATTCGCGAGTACCTATGGTCGAGAGACAAATTTCAATCTGGTTTTGTAAATTTTTAATAAGTAAGCCTTGTATAATATTTCTGTCGGGATTGTTACATATGTAGTTATGACGTGCATCAGAGGTAGTCCCAATTACCGGATAAGTTAGTATGAGAAACAAATTCACCTCACGCCATTCGTCCATCTCGTACTCCTATATTTTACTCTGATTCTAGCGGGGCAGTTTTCCAGCTATGATCTAAAAATATTTTTTTAAAGCTGACCATCAGCCAACATTTAAAGTCCGCGGTAGCAGTTCTTGCATCACTTCGTAAGACGGACCCCATATAAACGTAAATGCGCACCGGCGGGGATCGAACCCGTGCACCTACGTGTTTCCTCCAGTCGTAAGGCGCATACGAATGCACCATGCCACCGAGCTCGACTTCCGGCTATGATCTGATTTCGATGGCCTAAATGGGCTGCGCATCGTTCCTATATGATGTCACGCCATGGGTACAACTTATTAGTCGAAACTACCTACTCACGAGGGATTAAAGGATCAGCAGAACAAGTATGTAACCTAAGAATACGAAGAGTGTACCGCTCTGCAACCATAGAGTATTACGTTAGTTACGTAAAATAATTTCACAGGTTAGAAGGCACTCGACAGAAACTATTATGTCTATATCGGATTGATTGATTTACATCCGCTTGAGCCATTTTGGAAAGTATTGTACGTTGGAAAGTATTGAACGTTTTTCAGAATTTCCAAATAGTTCCGCGTACTGTTGTAAAATATTTTCTATAATAAAATGCTCTAATCGGCCTTGTATTTAGGAAAGAACATAATTAATTTAACTGAGTTCCAATTGATTTTATTGAGTTGAGCGGCCAGTATATAAACATTTAGATATTTTTGTACTCGTTACATCTTTAAATTTACAAGCATTGTCCGTACCACGACGGACAACAACTTCGACACACTTTCAAGTGTTAAGGACTCGATTCGTTTGTAGAAATTATCCTGAGTTCGAAATCGAGGTTTTGCATGGCAAAGCCAACAACCTACTTTTTGTGTTGCCAGGTTCGTCAAACTTAACTAGGCATTATTCTCAGCATTTAGCCTTCCAAATGATACATAATTTCATACATAGTACGTATATATACACATCTTTAATTTTTATTCTACGGCGAAGGGTTCAACCGTTTTGTCTTCAAATTTTACGCATGACCCACACAGCAGTCTTTTTCCTTACTTTGATCTGGATATTATGAATGCGAGGCTAAAGGAGGTACACATAGTTTAATTCTTCGCTTCATATCGCTCATCGGACTATAGTCTAGCCAGTGCCTTGCTGGGCTCGTGTCACCTCCTCGTTGGAAGCACCATCATCAGCGCTCTCAGCCTTTATTTCCCTTATAGCTCTATCAAGACAAGGCCGCATTCTCGCTTGCTCTTCTTTGAGCAATCTTCCTCCGTTGCTTTCTTCCACGCACACCATCCGCCTATAGTAGCTACTATGGTCGCTTTCCGACGAGCGAGATTCTTCGCGAGTTTCTCCACTCCGCCAAAGTAGGCGAACAAAGTTAGGAATTGTGTGGCACTCCATTGTCCAGAAGTCTCTATGAACGGGCCATCTTGCCGGGCCCAAGCTAACGCTTCGAGGCGCAAAGACCTAAGAGAAAACTGCTGTCTGTGAAGACAGTGCCTGGGCGGGCACCTGTCAGAACCAGCATCTCACTGAACTACTATGTTCACCAATAGAGAAAGGCGTCGACTGCTTCAAAGACGATAAACGTTAGTGCTACAGCTTGGCCTATTCACTTAAGGTGATTCTCGAAAACTGCGTCGCACGGGCTTTTAGTTGCTTTCGTGTCCTATCTTCATCTCTACGCGGGTCACATCCAATTTCCAAGAATATTTCAATTTCAAGACTTTTGAAAAATTCGTATAGACAGTGGGTTGTTTATTACATTATAATAAATTTAACTAGAATCAGATCTAACGCTAATTTTAGACGTACCCTATTTACTTAGGAACGCAACGTTTCTTGAAATAAATTTTTCCACAGGAAGAAGATACCGGGGTGTCTAGGGGAAAATATGATATATATATATATATATATATATATAT
>MNPL01011147.1:11056-27834 GCA_002081605.1 Tropilaelaps mercedesae
CGCCGCCGCCGCCGCCGCCGCCGCCTGAGTGCATAGTTGATTGTTTTATTTCTTGTTTTTACGTTCTCATTATGTAGCCTATTATCTAGCCTAGTATCTAATTATCTAGCCGCGATCATCGAGCGTAGACGTTCGTTCAATGTCGCATCGTTAGCCTTGACGCTCAAGTGGCGCGTCGACTCCAGTTTGTAAGTCGGAGCCGAATGTCAAATAAATGTTCACCTGCGCGTTTATTACAGCGCGTCCTGGACGACATTGACAGGCCAATCGATAGGCCCGACAGATCATGAACTCCGATCTGTGCCTGTCTATCCTTGACGATGATCGCTCAGATCGAACCTCGCGTTTCGGAGCGCTCAAGTCGGCCAAATGGACGGCGCGCGTTGCACCAGAACTTCACTGACATCGGCTCTATGATCCGAAGTAGTCGAACTCGTCGATAGGCGACTGGTCAGCGAGGCCGATACCTCTGAAGAGCGCCTCGCCTGATCTCTCTCGCTAGCTACCGCTAATAGGCGACCGCAGAAAATAGGCTATGCGTCCTTTCGGGCAGGTCGATCTCGTTCGCGAACAAAGGTAGCACCGAATAGCGTCACTAATGGCGTAACGCGCAAAATGGGCCTAGAGTAGTTCGGTGTCCTTGCGCGTCCTGCGTGGCCCGGCCAGCCCAGCCGCATCTGCTATGATCGCCGACACTCGCTAATCATATGGGACGAGAGGATGAGCGCAGCCAACAACAGGTCGCGTGTTGCGGATTGTGCTCAGGTCGTGCCGTGCGCTTCACTCTGGACCCGAACCCCCAGGATCCCTCCCGCCACACAGGGATTATCATCGGCCGGGCCAGTCGGTCCATACGAGGCCGTCGTTTCGTGCTTCCTTCTGCTAAAAGCGATGAAACGCGCGCGCCCCCCTCGAGGGTCGAAGGAACTCCTCGACGGAAGGGATTTACCCACATTAGAAAGTGGAGCAAAAGTGGGCCGGGAACTCGGAGCCGAACGGGGGGTTGCGTATGCTTCGTGTTCGTGCTTGACAACCGACCGGCGAGGGCTTTCAACAAGTGAGTTCGCTCGTGAAATTAGTCGAGCTAGCGAAGAACTACGACGGCCCGCGTCTTCTCTGCGTCGCCAGCCAATACCTAGGAGACAATTGAAGAGGGGGGCGTTTTTGTCGAAGGAGGGAAGGCGGGCGGGCGGACGGATGGACGGACGCAACCACCGCGCGCGCGCGAGGGGGGGTTGGCTGCTCACGCGATGATGTCTCGTCTAATGGGTTTTCGTCGTCTTCCAGCAGCCCAACGAGCCGAGGAGGAACGAGTGACTCTTCCTTCGTAGGGTCTTGAGGAGCTCGGCTCGATCGGTCGGTCGGTCGTGTGATCTTCCGCTACAGCGGTCGCGCGCAGAACGCGCCCAGCGTCTAGGTTAGCCTTGTACCCGTTCTAGTCGTTAATCGTCCTGGGAAATGCCTTCACGAGCCACTTCGGTGGTGCGTTGATCGTGTCGAGGTAGAGATTCTTCGACATTCGTCGTGCGCTAGGGAAGAGCACTCAGTGGATTGCCGATTTCTCTCGTTTCGAGGAGAAGTGTCATCATTTCGATGACATGTAAACAGGACGCGAGCCTCTACAGCGACCACTCTCTGAGCCACCTTGAAGTGCGGCCACCTTGAAGTGCGGCCACCTCGAAGTGCGGCCACCTCGGAACTAATGGTCCGTTGAAACTGGTTAACGCAGTTATATATGAACAGCTCCGCTCACAGCAGTTGGTTGAAGTTTCAGCGGATCCGCCACATGGGCTCCGGTCACTCGGCGTCGCAAAGCGCATCTGCACCGTCCTCGTTGGTGCACGCGTGCATGCACGTGGACGCTTGTGCATAGACGCACGCATCCGTTTTCGTCACGACGATAGAAATCGCGCGCCTTCTCACTTCTGCCTCGGTCAGGGCTGTCGTCATTTTCGATTCGGAAACGCCATTCAAACTCCGATTGTTGGCTGACATGGCCGCCGCACGTGGGGATGATGCGACTCGCGCGGCGTCAATGCGGCGCGCACTGTCCTACGGAATATTCCGCGTGACATTAACATGTAGAACTGGCATTACTACAAATTGCCATTAACATTACAAAATAATAAATAGAACACATGAAGTCGTTCAAGCCTCGCTTCTCCATGATGTCCATGCGTCGGAACCTTCGTTGCGACATCCGATTACGGAAGTGCTTCCGGTAGCTCGTTCTGTTCTGCCGTTGATTATTCGACAAAGTCATCGGCCTGTCTTTGCTATTCCCTATGAATTCGCCATTTGAGATTTACGCTACAAATATTTGTTTATTTGGTCTGTTGATGAAACGGCCATTTTGCAACGCTCCTAAGAGAAGCGGTTGAGTTTGCACAACGACGCTATACCGCCTTGTGATCGTTGCAATCAATGTGATCGTATCACTGGAACTGTCGCATGAAGCAGAAATGAGCTATTCCATTGCATGTTAATCGGTCAATCATGTCAATTGTACCTAATTATCTGCGAATCAGTTCTAGAGTATCGACGAAATCTGTTTTTGGTGTAGCACTTGTCTTTCTGCTGCTGTTTCTGCTTCTGCTGCTGTTTCTGCTTCTGCTTCTGCTGCTGCTGCTGCTGTTTCTGTTGCTGTTTCTGCTGCTGCTGCTGCTGTTTCTGCTGCTTCTGCTGCTGCTGCTGCTGCTGTACAAGCCGACGCACACTACGTAGATGAATGGAGTATTTGTTTCGCTACGAGTATTAGGGCGAAGCGTACTCGTAGCTGGATTCGAGCGAAACAAGGCGAACATTAACAACAACTTGTCGTTGTTGAATTTCATCCGTTCATATGTATCGCTTCGCGTCGCGCTGAAAACGAAACGTCAGTACCAAATAGACTGAGAGAGAGAGAGAGAAAGACACTTGATTGAAACTCAAAATTCTCCTCTCTGCTGAGCCAGCCGACCTGCAACATTTCCACTGTCTAAGTAAACAACTTCTCCTCGCTTTGGACATCGAGGGAGGTTCTCATGTCGATGCGAACTCGTTCGTATACTGCCCCGTATGCCGGCTTCGTCCATAGCGAAAATGAGCGCGCGGAAGTTTCCAACGTGACTGGCCATTGAATGGCTATCGTGACAGTTGATACAGCTCCTCGATAGAGGCCCGACGCTCGATTTGTATCAGCGGCGGCTGAGCGCGCGCTTTGTTGACGATGGTGCCGGCTTGATTATGTCGTGTCTTTGTCGACACGTGACCCTGTCCGCTGTTTAATGTCGCAATGCAGCCTGACGAGCGACCATATGCGACAAGCGCGTCGTTTCGGCTGCTGGACTCTTCGATTTGCTCGCGGCTCCGGGGGGGCCTGACCTTATGGCTGAGTAATACCTGCCAGATCTACCCGTGTCGTCGATATTGGATCGTTTTGCCGAAGCATTCGCGCAGCACAGCCGAGGTGATAACACTCCCGATCCGACGCCGAGAACGGACGACGATATCGGGTTCCGGTCAGCCGGACGAAACGCGACCCGGCCGGAGGAGTTCAGAGCAGTGACTAGATGCAGAGCTCCGCAAGCGTCGGACCTCGCTACCGCGAACACAATGGCTACGGCAGGACGTCCGGAAACTCCGTCTGAATAGTTCTTGGCTCGGATTGCGTTGCTCAGAAACATCTGTCTGGTTGTTGCGTGACTTAATCGGACGTCGAATGAGATGTGAACACATCCCGGTTTTCGTTCTCTACCCTAAAAAACGGAGACTCGACGCCGTTACGGATAAGCCAAACACGATCGTGTTTAGTCTTCACTAGCGAACCAACTCGACGCGGACGCGTTATTCGAGACAGCGGCGGATGTTTGCATGTTTTCTACCGGACGGTGTCTACCCGATTGGACTGGCGGGGTCTGATCGAAGCGCGTGAGTCCTTTTTAGGTGCAATGCAATTCTGCTCTACGGAAAGCTACGCGCTCGGCACCTCAGCAGAGTGAGCATCGAATAGATTCACGCAGAACGCTCATTTTCCCCGGGGACTGACTTCTTTTGACGGCCGAGGCCTTCCGAAAATAGGCGAACATCACAAAAAAACGCTCCCTCGAGAGCGCGGGAGGTGCGCAACTTCTGACGAGGTTTTCCCTGTCTATCGTCTACGAGTCCATTTACTCAAATCGATGAAATCAAATCGAAAAAGGTTTCGTTTGCGTCGTCTCTGTCTCCCTCCTTTCTCTCTCTCTTACACACAAACAAGTAGCGAAACACAACCGAGCCGGACGTATACCAACCACCCCGTTCATCTTTCAGCTCCACCAGCCCTCAGATACCACTTCAGATACCGCCTCAACCGACGCCAAATGAGGCCGATCCAAAATGGCCTGGCCACAGGTGGTTCTGAGACCTTTTCGTCGGCCGTCACTTCTTGGCATCGCTCAAGCAGCGGCCATACGCACAGAACCAACTCGGTTGCAGAAGCCGCTGTTCGACTCGGCCATTGAGAGGATGCGTTAGCAATTGACCCAACTGTCTGTTAGCTTTGTGCCTGCGAAGACACCTAAGAGGATCCCTACGCGAAAGGACGTGAGCGACCGTATGGGCGCAGGGTCTGGCGGACGCTGCAAGGGCCAGGCCACAGACGGCGCTCCAGCCACTCTCGCGCACAGACGCGGCCGACGACGACGACGAGTCCGCCCGTCTGAGTGGAGACCTCGCGAAGCGACTGCCTCGCCTGTAGCTTTCACCTTTATGCGCTACGTGAACCAGCCCTACGTGGAGTTCGCTCGGCTGCACCTCATGAGCGGGCTTCGTCGCATCGTTTTTTCTCGTGCAAAGACTACTTACTCATTCCGGGTGGGTGTCCGGAACACGCTGATTTATGCCACCCATCTACATGCGTGCCGACAAGACCATCCAGTTTCATGTTAGGTTGCTGGTGGAGTGCAAGTGGACAAAATCGTATTGCTCCTGCGTTCATTTTCGCCTGCTGGCGGCCCAACTCCACCATCTCTGGGTCGAGCCAACGCGAACAGCCACTCGCCGACGAAGGAGGGGGTAGTCAGGCAGCCCGCGGCAGAATTCTCTGAGGAGCTCCGCGCACCTCCTCGGGCGGGGGAGCACTTCGTTCCCCCCGAGAGGTGAAGCCCGACCACCGCCTGAAGTCCGGAGCGCCGCGTGGGCGGGGCCTCTGCACTTGTGGCGCCGCCTGATTGGGCCTCCCCGACTCCCTCTCAGCCCTCCGGCACCACGGCCCCCTTCCCACAGACCCCGCCAAACCTCCGGGATTGGTCCGTGGCGGGGGGCGCGGGCTCCAACGAGCTCGCAATCTCTCTGCCCCGCGCCGCTACGGCGCTCCGGGCCGTGGCACGCATGCGCCGTCCGGCGATTTGCTGCAGGCGCTGCGGATATGTGAAATAGCATGTTGGTTATAACGGAAGGAAGGAAGTACTTTCAATAGGCTGGCGTGTTCAGGCCACACCGGACGTGCGAGTGGAGCACCGCAGGAAACGATCGGCTCCCGGACCGGACACCGCGACCATCTCTCCACCGAACAAGCGAGCGGCCAGGCGCGCGTAACGCGCAACGCCCTGAGCCTTCGGCGAACTTCGGGCTTGACGGCCTTGTGTCCCCGGGATCGGAGCAGGCCGCGACGAGTCGGCCGGGCCCGAAGGCCGAACTGCCCCGTGAGCGAAGGCCGGAGACGCGCAAGACACCGGGGGCGACACCGGAGGCTAAACTGTCCAGCGAGGGGCCGTTGGCCAGGAAGCGGAACGTCGAGAACGTCGCCTTCGCTGCTGTTGATGCTTGTGGCGGCGCATCGGTGGTGTCGGCAAGACGCCGTAATAGTGCTACTGTGCTGGGGTGCGTTGGCAAGGGCCTGCTGGGCCTAGCCCGTCTTCTGGACGAACGGTGGTGTCCTTCGCGCGCCCATGACGACGACGACAACGTCGTCATCGGCAAACGAGGCCATCAACGTGGCCTGCTGCCTAACGCGGAGGTAGAACGACGACTTGTGCCCGCCGTTGTGTGAGTAGTTAGGGCACAAATAAAGGACACAGGCCACGAGGCTCAGGCGTATGTCCGTTCAATGTCTGTGCGGTGTATACGAGTGTCCTAAGTTGAGGTCCCGTTTCGCTGCCGTACGACTGCGCGTAGACCTCCCACGCACATTCGGTTTGATAGCAGAAAGTGCGAAGTCTCGTCCAACTGCAACGGCTTCCAGAGCAGTTTTCCCCAAAGCGAATACATCCGCCACATCTTCCGTCGGCGCGTACGCTCTAAGGTTGCTCATATCACGTAGCCAGAAACAAAAACGCCGCCGCATCGCAACCGCTTGCGACGCCCGAGCCAGCCGTTGTACATCGGCTAAACCTGAGAGGATCCATGCGACCTTGACCACGAGCCCTTCGTTGTCTGGACCGAGGACTCGAGGTTCGAGAACTGTTAGTGCATTTAGGCCCGGCTCCGGCCGTGAATTCGGAGCAGTCGACGACGCAGATTTGTGACAACTTCGACGATCGAACTTTGTTTCGACTACGAAGCAGCCACTGGTGGCCGGCTCCACAGCGAGTTCACCGCGCCGTTCCAACGAGCTCGTTTGTCATGATGTTGACAGGTACGTACGATGTACACACACACACACACACACACACACACACACACACACAAATGCTAAGGCAGAGAACAAAAGAGACGGGAATACCCCCTCCATTTAGAGCGGGTTTGACGCGCGATTGTGATGCGTAAACGAAGATGTGCGGTCTGTAGCCACGGCCTAACGCGCGTTCGATGGCTGATCGCTGGATGAGAGCGTTCGGTAAACACCTGATCTGAAAAAACGACGTTTCCCGCGCAGATTGTCAGGGGAGAATATCTAGGTACACGTGTCTGTTAGGCCGCGATCCGAACATTCGGACATTTCTGCTACGCTCTCGGCATCCGTTCTGATGTCCAAGACCACGAGTGGCGCATATGAGAAAAACCGTTATATTGCGTTCTAGGGGGGAGATGTCCGAACAAGACCACCGACTGGCCCCTGGGTGAACGTCGCGCCGTTGCAATGTCTGATGACACCGCGGAAAGGCATTTCGGGTTGACGAAATCGCTGCTCTTCAAGAAATCACAACTAGTTACCAGAATACCGGGCCGGTTGACGGGGCTGGTCCAGCTTTGCGGGTGAATTCGGCCGTCGGCAAGAAGCAATTTAGTAGATTTAGCGCGCTTGTCATACAATCCCGGGGGCATTCACCAGGGATTGAGCTATGCACAAACGACCGGCCGGCTCCATCAACGACTTCACACCCGACACATGCACATGCAGACTGAGCGTTTTCAAAGGAGCGGCCCAGAGGTCCCTCTGAACCGTCTGGTCGAAATATTTCTCACCGCCTACCCCCGTCTGGTCAGCGATCCACTAATGGGTCCAGTCAGTAATCCTTATGACGCATGTGAGCATAGCTCGAGCGCGTGCTCCAAATGACGATTCGAAAGTTAAATTCGAAAAACTTTTTATTAGACTCGCGCATCGACCGGCAGCGGGTTTCATCTTGGCTCGCTGTTCAGTTCATCTTCCTCGTAGCGATCACCCCAACCAGGGCGCTCCTTCCGCTGTGTGCTCGCTACGTGTGAATATATTCAACGTTACTAATTTCCGTGGCGAGATCTTCCTCGCCCAAACATTTCCAAAGTGGCTCACACTTTCGGGCATAGACACACTCACTTCTGACCGTCTGCGCGAAAACGCATGCATCCACGTCTAGTTCATGATGAGACAAAATGTTCACTTCGTCCCATTAAGCCATCTACCCGAACCGTAAATGCGCCGAAGTGGTCGCTCGAATGTCCGGAAAGCCTGATCCCGACCACGCCACGTCTACGCAGTTCCTTGCTCCTCGCGTATGTGCCGACACGGAGAGCAGGTGGCACCTTTTTATTGGACGCACGCACGTCGACGTACCACTCGAGCGCCGGGTTATTTTGCTAAGTTTCTCTAGGGACAGACGTCGCAGCCGGCGTAGGTCCACATCGACGGATTCCAGATCGAGTCAGCGATCGGGTCAGCCGTGTTCGCTAGGCCCTTTAGGAACCTACTCTCTCCCGTTTACTTCCGCCAGGCCGTAGACGTTGCTCGGGGGCACACCTCTCCCTTCTTCCTGAAGACCCTCGCCTGTGCCCCAGCCGACCGCGTAAGCCGTCTATCTAACGGAAGTTGTAAAGCCTTCGAGCAGGGCCTTCAACGCATTGCCAGAAAGGCAGCAAGGCCCCGTCTCCAACTCGACGACCCTTGCGGGAATTCTGGCGGCCGGCTGTGTTCCCACAATCAATTAAGCCGGGCAACGTCACCCGAGAGCGCGTGTCCGACAGACAATGTCCTTTGAATAGAGAACAACCCAACTGCCTATCGGTCTCCTTCTGGACCGACCCTAGACCGTAATTGGCTCAACCCGGGTCTTGCTCAGCCTCCCCCTCCGAAGTCGCTCACTTCCCCCTTCGAAGTCGCACACCTCCCCCCTTCGAAGTCGTTCACCTCCCCCCTTCGAAGTCGCTTGCCTTGTCTGCGATCCGATGCCCGCTTTCGATAGCGAACTAGTTGTCGTTTCGGTGCCAATAAGAATGCCAATGTGAAGCTGGGTGACGGGTGTCTGCGGCTACGGAGCAGGGAACAAGGAGGGTGGTATGGCCATACACATACAGCGGCAGTCAGCCCCACGCGTATATGGCCTCGCGCATGCAGGACCCTGAGATTTGTATGGCGGACGCGAGGGAGGTAGCGACGATATGGGAATTTTTGTTCTACGAGGGCGATCGCGCTGACGAGCGGAAATACGAATGAAAACGATATAGGCTGCGTTCGAGTAACGAGACCATAGATTTTGTGCACCCTTGCACGTCTGCCATCGTAGGCTGCGCAACGAATGTCGCTGAAGTGGAGCCCCTGTGTGGGGTATTTGCGATGCCTTTATTCAGGTTATTCTGAGCGCCGAAATTGGGGGTAGCGATTGGGCCGTGAGGAAGAATATCCGAGCAAGTCCGAACTTCGGTGAGCGGAAGCCGCATGAACGGATCGGCGTATTGGGACATGGAAGCGCGGAGCACCTCGCATCATCCGTAGTCCACAATACGAAGCAGAAGCATCAACAGAAATACGCGCATTATCTGACTACCGACTAATATCTGCCCCAACTGTTTCTCTCTTGTTTCTTTCCAGAGTCCAACTACCGGAGCTCCTGGACCGGGGGGCCATCACCCTCGCCGCCCCATGGCGTCGGCGGCGTGGGCGGTGCGACCGTATTGGGCAGCGGCCAGATTCAGCTGTGGCAGTTTCTCCTCGAGCTGCTCTCTGACTCGTCAAACTCCAGCTGCATCGCGTGGGAAGGCAGCAACGGCGAGTTTAAGCTCACAGACCCAGACGAGGTGGCCCGGCGGTGGGGCGAACGGAAATCTAAGCCTAACATGAGCTACGACAAACTTTCTCGAGCTCTTCGATACTACTACGACAAAAATATCATGACCAAGGTGAGTCAAATTGGAAGAGGCTCCCTTTCGTTGGCGAGCAAAGCCGCTCCCAGCCTTGCATATGATGGTATTTACACTGTGGGTACACACACACACACACACACACACACACACACAAACACCCACATATAAACACAAACATACACTCCAACACGCAAATAGAAACATACAAGCATGTATTCAAACATGCATATATAACAACATAAAGATACACTTGAACACGTTAATAGAAGCACACAAACATATCAAACATATACTCAAACACCCAGATATAAACACATAAACATATATCTAAATATGCATGTACAAACACATAACCATCATTTAAACATTCGTATATAAACATATACTCAAACACAAAAATCAAAACACACAAACATACACTCAAACACCCATATATAACAGCATAAACATACACTTAAACACCCACATATAATCACACAAATATACCCTCCAATACGCAGATAGAAACACACAAACATGCATATATAACAACATAAATATACACTTAAATACGCAAAAAGAAACACACAAACATACACTCAAACATCCACATATGAACACATAAACATATACTCCAACACGCAAATAGAAGCACATAAACATGCACCCAAATACCCGTATATGAATATATGGACATATACTCAAACACGCAAATGGAAACACACAAACATACACTCAAGCGTCCACATATAACAACATAAACGGACGCTTAAACATGCATATACAAACACATAAACATATACTTAAACACGCAAATAGAAATACACAAACATACACTCAAACACGTACATAGAAACACATTCAAACATCCACATATAGCAACGTAAGCATACATTCAAGCATACATATATAAGCACAAACACTTAAAAACGCAAGTAGAAGCAGACAAACATATAGTTAAACACCCACATATAGTAACATAAGCATACACTCAAATACCTACATATAACAACATAAACATGCACTCAAACACCGACATATAACAACATAAGCATGCACTCAGATATGCATATATAAACACATAAACATACACTCAAACATGCATATCTAAACATATAAACATACACTTAGCCACTTACATAGAACAACATAAACCTATACTCAAACACGCAAACAGAAACACATAAAGATACACTCAAACACCCACATATAACAACATAACCATACACTCAAACACGCAAATAGAATCGTACAAACATACACTCAAACATTCACATATAACAACATAAACATACACTCAAAAATCCACATATGAACACATAAACAGATGCTCAAACACCCACATATGAACACATAAATAGATGCTCAAACACCCACATATGAACACATAAACAGATGCTCAAACACCCACATATAAACACATAAACATACATTCAAATACGCAAATAGAAACATAAACACACACTCAAACATGCATATACAAGCAGACAAACATACACTCAAACATGCGTTTACAAGCAGATAAACATACACTCAAACATGCATATGGAAGCAGATAAACATACACTCAAACATGTATATACAAGCAGATAAACATACACTGAAACATGCGAATCGAAACACACAAAGATAAACTCAAACAAGTATATACAAACACATAAACTTAAACACGCAGATAGAAATACACAAACACACACTCAAACATGCACATATATACATATAAACACTTAAACACGCAAGTAGAAACACATAAACATACAGTCAAACACCCACATATAGTAACATAAGCATACACTCAAACACGCAAGTAGAAAACACACAAACATACACTCAAACACGCAAGCAGAAATGCATAAGCATACATTCAAACACCAACATACAACAACATAAGCATACACGTAGATATGCATATATAAACACATAAACATACACTCAAACATGCATATATATAAGCATATAAACATACACTCAGACACTTACATATAACAACATAAACGTATACGCAAATAGAAACACATAAAGATACACTCAAACACCCACATATAACAACATAAACATATGCTCAAACATGCATATAGGAACACATAAACATACACTCAAAGATCCACATATGAACACATAAACAGATGCTCAAACACCCACATATAAATACATAAACATATATTTAAATACGCAAATAGAAACATACAAACATACACTCAAACATGCATATACAAGCAGATAAACATACACTCAAGCATGCATATACAAGCAAATAAACATACACTCAAACATGCATATACAAACACATAAACACGCAAATAGAAACACACAAACATACAGTCAAACACCCACATATAATAACATAAGCATACACTCAGATATGCATATATCAACACATAAACATACACTCAAACATGCATATATAAACATATAATCGTACACTCAAACACCCACATACAACAACATAAACATACACTCAGACACTTACATATAACAACATAAACATATACTCGATCACGCAAATAGAAATACATAAAGATACACTCAAACACCCACATATAACAACATAAACATACACTCAAACACGCAAATAAAATCATACAAACATACACTCAAACATCCACATATGGACACATAAGCAGATGCTCAAACACCCACATATAAACACATAAACATATATTCAAATACTCAAATAGAAACATACAAACATACACTCAAACATGCATATACAAGCAGATAAACATACACCTAAACATGCATATACAAGCAGGTAAACATACACTCAAACATGCGAATCGAAACACACAAAGATAGACTCAAACAAGCATACACAAACACATAAACTTAACACACGCAAATAGAAACACACAAACATACACTCAAACATACGTATATAAACACAGAAGCATACATTCAACAACGCAAATAGAGACACATAAACATACACTCAAAAATCCACATATAAACACTTAAATATACACTCAAACACTCACATATGAACACATAAATATTCATTCAACCATGCATATATAGACACATAAATATATACTCGAAAACACAAACAGAAGCACATAAACATACACTCAAACACTCACATATGAGCACATAAACGTGTACTCAAACATCCACATCTAAACATATAAACATACATACAAACACCCACATATAACAACATAAACATACACTCAAACATGCATATACAAGCACATAAACATATACTCAAACATGCATATACAAGCACATAAACATATATTCAAACATGCAAATCGAAACACACAAACATAAACTTAGACATCCACATATAACAACATAAACATACACTCAAACATGCATACACACACATATAAACATACACTCAAACACGTAAATAGAAACACACAAACATACACTCAAACATGTATATATAAACACATAAACATGCACTCAAACACGCAAATAGAAACACATAAACATACACTCAAACATGTATATACGAATATATAAACATACATTCAAACATGCAAATCGAAACACACAAACATACATTTAAACACCCACATATGAACACATAAGCATGCACTCAAACATGCATACAGGAACACATAAATATACACCCAAATATGCATATACAAACACATAAACGTACACTCAAACGCGCACATATGAGCACATAAACATTTACTTAAACATGCATATATAAACACGTAAAGATATACTCAAAGACGCAAATAGAAACACACAAACATATACTCAAACATGCATATATAAACACATAAACATATACCCAAAAACCCACATATAGCAACATAAACATAAACACCCACATATGAACACATAAACATGTAGTCAAACTTGCATATATGTATAAACATATAATCAAACACACAAACATACACGCAAACATACATATATATACACATAAACATGCACTCAAACACCCACATATAAACACATAAACATGTAGTCAAACATTTATATATAAACACATAAGCATATGCCCAAACACCCATTTATAACAACATAAACATACACTCAAACATTCATATACAAAGACATAAACATACACCCAAACATCCGTATATAAACACATAGACATACACTCAAACTCCCACATATAACAACATAAACATACACTCAAACATGCATATATAAACACATAAACATACACCCAAAGACCCACATAGAAATACGTAAACATACATTCAAAGATGTAAATATAAACCCATAAACATATACTCAAACACCCACATATAAACACATAAACATATATCCAAACACCCACATATAAACACATAAACATACATTCAAAGATGTAAATATAAAGACATAAACATATACCCAAACACCCACATATAAACACATAAACATATATCCAAACACCCACATATAAACACATAAACATACATTCAAAAACGCACATTCAAGCACCCACACACACACAACATGTAACATTTAAATGGTAACGTGCCGACTACATTTAAAACCCGTCCATCAACGTGCAAGTGCACATGCGAAGGGATTCCCGCAAGGCAGACCAAACTTACGGTTACCTAAGGGGAGTTTGTCCGTACGTTTATACGCGGTTACACATCGCTGTCCCCGTCTCAGAGCCAGATCCTATGAGGATGTTCATTTCTAACGACGACCGATTCGCGCATTGGCACAGTTTGGGAAAGTCAAAACCGCATAAAAAAGCACCTCATAAACCGATCGCGCACGCGGTATATTTCCTCATGGGAACAATGGCCAGCTCATGTGTGGGTTGATGAGGGTATGCTGGTTTACCATTAAAATGTATCTACTTTTTCCGACTTTTCCCCATTCAGGTGCACGGCAAGAGGTACGCGTACCGCTTCGATTTTCAGGGTCTTGCGCAGGCAACGCAACCTCAGGGGCCTTCAGCGCCGCTGGGGGTCAGCTCCTCACTAGATTCCGTCGGAGTAGTGTCCTCGATGGGGGTGGGCTCGTCATCGGTGGGGGGTATGGGAGGCGTTGGGGGCGTAGGCGGCATGGCTACGGCCCACCACTCGACGGGCTACTTTTCGAGCAAGTACCACCCCCACAGTTCAGTCTCCGTGCCGAGCCACAGCGACCTGTTCGGCCAGCCCGCAACCCCCTATCACGCCGCCGCCCACGCCAAACTCAACTTTAATTCATCCAGCCTCTTCGCGCCGAACTATTGGCCAACGAATGGAGGTCAGTAAACACAAGCGTATCCGTCAGGCGATCAATAATGGCCGGGCAGAACACCGAATCGGTGTCGGTAACGGTTCTTCCCCTGCATCTGCGCCTGAAGTTTGGTGCCAGAGGCGATCCACTTAGGCGCGAATCGATGCGGCTTTTCCATTCGCAAAGTGGCCTATAACCTTCCTAGGGCTCGTTTCCGGAGTCGGAAATGTCCTTAAATGGAATACGGTTGTATTGTACCCGACGCTCATGAGCTGGGTGAAGCATTTCGTCACTGAATTTTGCGAACGTATAGATCAACGTCTAAACCGCCTTATACGAAACTAAATTAATTACCGACACATTCCACAGTATCAACCTCGTTTCTGAATATATGCGATCACGACTGAGAACCGACCATATCCGTCTAAACGTTTTAATATTTAAACGCTAATTTCCTTCGCGTCTGTTCGGGAACGCTGCACATTGTTTGGCGGCGTCAAATTGCTGTGTTACTTTTCGATATTCGCAATTCTTAACCTAGTTCACACCAGTATAGTCTGATTTCTGATCACCCCCTCTGATACTCATGTTACCTAATAATTGTTTCTTCACCGTCATGTCTTTTTTCTCTTCGCGCGCTCTACAGGAGTGTGGGATCCGCCGACCTGTAGCGGAACCAGCTCCCACGGGACCTCCTATGGCGGCTATCCCTGGCCGGCCAGCTCGGCCCCCTGCTCCGCGCCCCCTGCGCCGCCCACCGCACTTTCTCTGAACTCGCGGTCGACCCCCGGCTCCAGTTCGCCAACGGCACCGAACGGCCAAACGGCCGATTCCGTCATTAGTTCGTCAGCAGTCGGCCTGTCACCGGTCAGTAGCAGCATAAGTTCGTCGTTTTCGGCATGAAGTCGACGTCTCGGGACTGGAGCTCCAGTTGCCGACGGTGAGCACCCCAGTTGTGTAGCAGCGGTGTATGCTCACGTAGGGGGTGCTCCGGCCTTCGATAGTCTCGAGCCTTGTGTCGATGTTTCCAGTGGACACTCACATGCAGATGTTGAGCCTGCCGTATCAGTAGCGGATTGAGTGAGAGAGAAGGCGCAAAGATAGTGAAACAGGATAAAAAAAAATTCTTACTCTAAATTTACTATCCCGATAAAGCATAATTGACATTCTCATGCTATAGTCGAAATGCATGTCTCAATTAGTTTTGAGAACCTGTTCATTTCGTTCGAGCCTCATATGCTTGTGTGGGTACAATGCGCATATATATATATATATATAAATATATATATATAAATGCACAATGTGATTACGACTGCGTGGACCTGGTTGAACGGTAATTTTGATGATAATAGTCAAAACAATAGTTGTGAGGAAAAATTACACTGGCGAAAAACGCTTCTTATCAGGACAAAACAAAATACATCCAGAAGCTGACCAATGGTAATGGCAATTAAAGAAAAATCATGATATGCGATTTATCCGATACTTTTAGCGCAAACACTAGCCGACACTAACAAGCGTTCAGAAATTCAAGAATTGGAGAAACTAAGCGCGACATTTTTCTGGAAGTTCGATCTGAAATAAAACGAATGTAGAAAAGAAATCACGGTTGGCGGTGAAGCAAATATTCTCACGAGTATCAATTCTTTTCACCCCTATCATCAGTTCCGATTTTTCCCACCAATCCACATACAATCCCTACGAGGTGGTCGTACAAACCGTAAACTTCAGCCGGCAGCGCCTCAGATGGTTGGTCTGGCCATAACCTGACGACTTGCTGGCACCCCATCGTGATCCGGGATCTTCTGCCGCTGTAGGGCATAGCCAAAACGACCAGGAGCGAAGTAGCTGTTCACGATAATCTTCCGGAACAACAAAAATGAAATGCCTACTCTAATCGACTCCCGCGTCCCCAAACCCCGAGACATTGCCGGTACACTGAGTTGTATCGCCAAAATGTCGATGGCCACTGTCCGATGCCGCGACATCAAGGGTTAAAACGGGAAGATCCGTTCTATAGAAAGCTGGTAGAGTCATCGCGAAGTCTAAACTGCTCCACGATAATCCTCGGTGAGCCGAGTGTTGTCAAAGCGTCGCATAGTGTCAGGCATGGTGAGACTGTTTTCGATCAAGAAAGGGAAGTCTTCGCAAACGAGCGCCCGGCCAGGTCCCGCCAACAGCGGACCAACCCGCCACGAGCGTACGGAACT
>MNPL01011155.1:14823-28444 GCA_002081605.1 Tropilaelaps mercedesae
CGGCGGATCCATCGGCGATCAGCTGCTTTTTGGCCTGTGACGGGTGCGGTCAAGTTCGATTTAAATCACCACAATCCGAGTGATTTGTCGAAGCGGTCGTCTGAACGAGTCGCGGCCGTCTGAGTTGGCTGAATATCGGTGACTAGCGCAAGAATCGTCGTAGAAGCGAGGTCGCAACTGACGACGTTGCATGGCCGTAGCGGTGTTATTTTTCTTGTTCATTTCGTTGCACCCTCCGAGAAAAGTCGATGGCAGGCGAAGAATTCGTGATGATGCGTGGAATAGCCGAGCGGCGAAAATCGTTCTGTGACGCTGCACAAATTGTCCGTATTGTTCGTTTAGGTGCAATGCGCGAACGTTACGTCGACAGCCTGGCCTAGCCGCTCGCGTCGCAGATGTCCGACGCTCTTGGTGGCTACGCCATACGATGGTAAATGTTCGTTGGGGAGAAGTTCTGTTTCTGCTGTGCTTTTCTTATCGATTCTGTTTAGCTCGCTTGTTCTATAACTAATGGAGTTCCGGTGTTAGTGAACCCCGCTGGCCGCAGCGGAGAAACATAGCTGGACGATGCTCCGAATTTGTTTGCTGCAAACCTTTCAAATATGTGTGGCCAATGGATAGGTCCAAGTCGAAGCTGTACTCTCACGAGCGGGTGGTAAATTATTTTGTGGCTTTCCCGGTTTGCTACGTTTATCTGTGGATGGCTGAGGGCTGCGAGTTCACAGATGACATGCGTCTTATATATATATATATATATATATATATAATTAATTATTTATCAGGACACATTGGAATATATCGGGATATCGAGCAAACTATCACAGCGGTAATAGGTGACCTAATTCGTGGATTCAGATTCCTCGGCCGAGGTATACGCGAGTAATTTTCTGACGTCTTGTTCGATGATCGGCTGTACCCAAAAAAATGTTAAACTACATTCATCTAACGTCACTCAGCTGCGTTCAGACAGCTGTTAGGTCTCTTTTCTGTCTTTCCTGTCTCTTTTCCTAGCTTCCCGTGGTCTACGTGTGTTCTAAACAGTCCTATGAGAACCAGAGTAGGCGATGCTGTTGCAGCTTCTGCCGTCACCATTTCAGTTTTTGTGTAGCTCGGTTAACGGCAATAAAAAGCAATTGAGTTGACGGTCACCGACTGGACGCCCGATCGCCCTTCCGTCTGACGCCGCCCTCAGCCGAATCAACGGCCCCGCGGCCTTTGGCTCGACTTTGGGCGTCATTTCACATCGAACCATTGATGAGCCGGTGATCCTCTAGTTTCTAGTAGATTAGGCCTCCTCTTCTGAAATTGTCCGTTTCCATCGCGCGGGTAGGTGGATTGAGTAGAATTGGGGTTATGGTTGGAGGCGCCGATGACTTCGACCGATGGCGGCCTTCTTATCTGAGGTTGGATGGCCGATGGCCGGCGTTATTCGAATCTGCATTTCTGACGGGTGAGAAGTCGTCTCCGGCGAATGCCAAGCGAACTCCCTGAGCGGAGGGAGCTACGCAGGGAAAATGAATTTAGCAGGGAAGGTACTTTCAGCTAAAGTCGTATCTCGACCTACGCGACCTACGCGGCTGGACGGGAAGGGTGGCCGATCATAGCGGACAACGCGACGGCGAAAGGTGGAAGAATAACTCATCTACTCAGCTGGGGAGAAATAATATAGTTGTTACGATGATTGCTTTTATTACTATTACTATGAGAATCGCTAGCATCCATTTTTATGACTTTCGACTCACGAGTGCCGCCGTCATGCCGCGCGCCAGCCATAATGACGAACGACGAAGAGATGAAGTCATCGCACTTCACCGCGACGCGACAGTCGAGGGGGGATGGAGGAGGAGGAAGAGGAGGCCGCGCGTGTGTGTGTGTGTGTGTGTATAAACGGACGAGATTCATCTAAGAGGCAATTACAAGTCACCCACGCCATCATGGCGTCCACAAGACAGAGCCGGCTTGTCGACGAGAAGAAAAAACCCGAGTAGTGACGTGGCAGTCGACAGGCGAGTTCGTTTTAATCAATAACTCACCGCAGTCTTCTCCTGGCGACGTCTCTGTCTGATGAGAACGCGATGAATAGCGAAGCTGTGAAGAAGGGATGAAAAGTTGTGGGTAGTTTTTCTTTCGATTGCGGTTCGAAGGGACCGTGGGGTCGGAGGTGTCTCTGAAGTTGTGCGCAATGGAATTCAGAGCCAGCGATTGCGGCATTATCAAAACCGAGGTCGACGGTTACGTCCGAAGGAAACTGTTCGCTCGAACGGGCCATCGCCCACGGAAATCTACCAGAAGCAAATAGCCATTGATGGCGTAGAGTGACCCATTGCGGGCATGGGGGATCGGGGGTGAAACAGGAGGTGCTGGTGGCAAGCTGACGAAAACGACATCGGCTAAGATGGCGGTGACCAAATGAATTCCGCGCTGAGTGGTCCGCGTCGGACGTTTGGTGAGTACCTCAGGTCCGACGAGCTTGATCGCACGAGCGCCGGTTGAGACGCTAACGATCCAGCAAAAGCGGCGTTTCTGCGAATTGTCGAGCAGAGCGAACTGTACATTCGGTAATGCAAGCGCGACTGGGCACATGACGCCGTTCGGATTGTGGTACTGGTGTCGGTTGAAAGGAAAACCACACAGCAGCCAAACATCAGCAGCCTGAATGCGCTAGCACAAAGACACCGTAGTGGAGCGATGCTGAAAAATCAACGGTGGCGATGACGAATCGCTTGGCAATCGCTCCAAGACGAAAATAAGTGAAATACCGCAGATAAAATAAAACGGAAAAACCAAGCCGACCCGAAGGGATTCGCTGTTATGTGTGTGATGACCTGGGGCTATGCATATCCTGATACTGCAGCCCCCGACGCTTCCAGCCGCTGAATATGCCTCAGACCCACGGAGCCCCTGTTTGGACAAAGCCGAACAATTCCATCTATAGACCAGCAGGCGATCTGGCCTCTGTAACTGTACCACCTACGGCTGTTGTCACGGCTGGTGCCTATTCGGAACGTCTATATCGTGGGTTTTTGGTGGCGGAAAAAAATGACGAAAAAAACGCTTTGGCGGGCGCCCATTGCAGAACATTGCCCTTTTGTGGCCAAGGGACGAAAACCTGAAGGAGTCGAGGCTATCTTCCGAAATCGTGGCTGAACGTGGAGTGGAATCGCGTAGTGCATGTGGCCAGCGCCAGGACACCCAGTACGCCTGGCGGTCGCTTCAGCGGTAATTCGCGATGTGTGTATGTAAGTGTGTGTGTGTGTGGTTTTATACATATGTGTGTGTACCTAGTGGTGTCGGCGGCTGCTCTGCGACGGAGGCTCTATTCGTCGACATATTAACTTCGCCAATTGGAGCCGTGTAACAGCAATCCCCGTGTCTGAAGACTTCTGGCTACGATGACATTGCGTCGTGGTCATATCTACGCCAGCACCCCACCGCTGTGAGGGCGTCAATACTTTTTATTGTGTATTGTCAACCTTTGGCACCACTTTGCGAGTTATGCCCGCCGTCAGTGCAGTGATCGCAATTCGCTATTGCAATGACTTCGTCCTCAACCAAACGCCGCGGCGACATGGCTAGAGCCTGTAGGAGCTGCGCAGGCGCTGCCGTTATCGTTCAGATAAGCGACGAACAGCCGCTGATGACGCAGAAGCAGTTGGATTCTTCAATGTTGATCAGACGTTGACTGGTGGTGCACTACGAGTTGGGCATCGGAACAGCGATATACTCGTATACTGTAATACACCATCAGATTGTTCAGCGACGAATCGGTCGGCCCGGCTCTGTACAGCTCTCGGCGGATAATTGTGCGACGACAACACCGCCTTTGCGCCATTTAATTACGGCGTGGATCCCGTCCAAGCGCAAGCGCACAGGTTCAAAAAGCGGACGATGTAGGTTGGCGGCGTCCGAAGTCGAGAGACTGCGCCGTGGCAAACAACCTCACGCGATGGTTATGGTCGCAGGTCGCTGGAAGGCGGCTCGGCGTCTGGAGAATGTCTTTTTTCGTCGATGGAGTCATTTTGCTCCCATCCACATGCACTACAAAAGCCAGAACACGTTTTCACATTAGAGCATATGCAGCTTGCGAGACGCTTGGTCGCCTATTAACATTATCGCCTCGTCCGCAGGTGCAAACACACACACACATTGTGTCTGTACTGCAGACCTCTTTCTCGTCGCGGTTAATACGCGCCAGATGCAGAGCAGAAGCGCTTTCCGGACGCCAACAAGAAAGCTTATGTCCTCTCTCTGGCTTAGAACAGTGTAAACCAGCTAAAATGCAAACACACGCCGATTGCGCACAATTACGCTGCGCTGAATCTACCAGCAGCTGCTTCTCCATTTTGTTTCTATTCCTTCTTATAAAGACAAACGTATTTACAGCTAAATGGGTCTGTCATACGCGGACATACATTTAGAAAATAAACAGGAGAGATTTCCTGTTTTCTTTACTTCACAGTCGTACGTCAACTCCGACCCGCCGTAGGCTCTGTCGAGCTACGCCGAAACCGGTGCCGTTTCAGCGCAGTGTTCGCTGGCGCCATTCTTCGTGTCGGCGATCTCGACTCGCTAAACGTACGAAATGTTCTTTCATCGCAGACGCCGCCGCCGCCCCTCGCCGCCGCTCGCCACTGCTCGTCTCGCCGACGGCCAACAGAACGATCTGGCGGGCCGAAGTTCTTCTGTAGCTCGTCTTAGCGAGCAACGCACCCTCCCTGCTCGCTCCGGTGCCATGTTCCTATTCTTCGTGTTCCGAAGTCACTGACCCGGCGACGCTATCCGGAGTAGCGAGGCACGAAGGCCCATTGGGCTCTGCTGTGCAGATCTGTCGCATTGCGCGCACACACACGCGCACACACACGCGCACACACACGCGCACACAAATGTAAACACACAAACAAGCGGTATTCTCACCAGGACGACGGGCAGCGGTCGAAACCAACAATGCAATGCAGTCAGACATGATGCCGCAGTCCTAGCGGACTAAACACACGGCCGGAAACTCAAGCGTCCGCCGAATAACGACGGGGACTTTGTTGACGGAGGGGTCGAGAGAGCAGACGACACCGTCATAAACCTGTCAACGACAAATGCCGATAACACCAACAACAAACACTCTAAAGGCCGGACCCCGCTCAGCTGACGGGCTCTATCGATTGACACCGTCGCCGGGGAGGTGCATTCATACACACGTCATATATACAAATATACATACATAACATTCATTATTTGTCGTTTTGGCGAAGATTAACTAATCAGCTCATTTCAAAAGCGTGTCTGCTATCACACAGCATGTCCGATCACAGCAGTCTGTTATCTTTTCCATATCGTGGCAGTAGAAATGGTCGGACATCGGAAGGTGGTGTAGGGGTAAGGGCAGAGACTCCCACAGGAGAAGGATCACGAAAGGAAGACTCTCACTGGGATGGGCTAACGCCCCGATGCTATCAAAGCAAAATCACAGGAACCCCGAAGGGAGGCCATGTTTTTTATTTGGATCAACCCGTTACCTCTGTCACGTCGCTGGCCAGGACGAGGCGGTGTTACCATTATGGTTGCGTCGTCGTCGCCGTGTAGCCACCTCGCTAATACAATGTTCATCCGAGAAATAAAGACGCGATCGTGCCTATCGCAGTGTCACCAAAACCGCCATGAGCATCACAAAGGGGCTTCGTCGACGTGACAGCTGACAGTTCAACGTAGCAGACATGTTTGCATTGAACTGTCATAAACGCGCGTTACTTCGGTGCCGTGGCGTCGCGCTATTTGCGCCGTCTGCGTTGGATGATCGGATAGTGAGAAAAATCGACAATGCACAGGACCCATCAATTTACCCGAAACGTTTGGACCGAGGAGTTTTCTACTAACGGGTGCCATATTGTCGATATGCGTGCCCTGACAATGCATTAATATCTCGCGGTACGTTCGGCACGGCGTCGTTGGTTGAATATCAGCGACCCGGCGGGAAGTTCTCAATGCAGACATCTCATAACCACGCGCGATGCTACAATGGACCAACGTGTTCGTGTAGCGGGGCCGAAAAGTAGAAGACACAGTGCCAATGTCACCGAAGATAGCGGCCAAGTGTATGAACGTACGTGTCTGTGTCAGTTTGTACGGAATTGGCCTACGTTTCGACGGTCGGTCAGGTTCGCAACAAAGACAAAGGCTGACGTGGCCAAATTTCGGTAGAACGAATAAAACTATTGTAGCTGTTTCTTCTTATATTGCAGTACTTCGTCGCCGTTTCTTCTGCGTGTGCCATGGGAGGGGCCGTCGCCACGCGTAACCACAGATAGAACAGAATCCGTCGACAGGGTCGTGGATTTTACAAATGTACAAGCTTTCGCGCTGCTGATTTGAAAATGATAGACGGACGTTTTACTCTTGTGACTGTATAATTTTTTTTTCTCACTGTGTTGTCAATGTTTCCTTGTGAGCTGCTGGTCACTGATTAGTCGCTATACGTGAATTAACGCTTTGGTATAAGGTCCTTCAATCGTTGTTATCTTTCTCCTTCCTTTGTTCCCGCGAGTTAGCTTATTTATATTAGTTGACATTCCGCCGGAGTCGTCGCAGTCGGGTTTCGCTTGGCGACATCGAGGGATTATCTGTTAGTATTCTACACTTGATAGTGTAGTTCGGCGGGATCCCCCAGCCGTTAGCAAGTACATTGCTCAGCCACATTGTATCCATTCATAGATTATTGTAAATGTACGTTTCAACTCAATATTCGGAGGTTCGAGAAAAAATGTTATATATATATATGTATATATATATATATATGTTAAAGTGTCGTTTGGTTCGCCTTGAACAAAAATGATCTGCAAGGCTCATGCGGTTTAATGAGAAGCGAGAGTTACCGCGAAAGTGGGCTGTTATGGCGTTTTTCACTAATGCATTAACAAACCGTGAGCGCGGAGCATCGGCTACTCCGCCGACATAAATCCAATCAAATTGTGCGTGCATTAGCGTACACCGATTGCAAATCGACCTAGATTTAGATAAATGTATGGCGGTTTCTAGGAGCGCACGGCGGTTATCGCTCCTGGCCGGCGCTTTTCTACGCTTATTACGGTTAGACAGTGGTTATTGGTCGTAACCGGGAGTGGCCGCGTAAAACCACAATGTCAACGTTGTCAACGCAGATGGGATCGGACGCGTGATGTTTCGAGCGGACAACATCACGTATAGATAGCTTCATGCTATCACATTGGGGCTGTCCAACGCTGGCATGTAGGTTTAGCAACACCGGCTGCATCGGAACGCCAGTTGGCCGCCATTATGGAATATTGATCATTGCCTCCCTCGTTCTCTTTCTCTTGCCAAGTTGGCGTTGTGCGCTAGCTCGCACGGAACTGCTCACAACAAGTCCGAGAAGCTTCACGACGGGTTGGCCCGCGGCGGGAGTTTGCCACCGGGGGGCCGCCAGCCCCCGTTACGATTGTCGATTGAAAACCGTGTGGACTACAACTGGCGGGTCTTGTCTGGCCGTTGGTGGCAGCCATAGCGGTTGAAGTGGATATGATGAGAATGTGATAAGCAACAGTATTCTGAGTGACTACGCACCCCCATTACCGAATTCCGACTCGAGTCATGGCCATATGACGGGCTGGAAAAAACGTAACGCCCTGTTGTGGCGTTGGAGTCCGGATTTGTGTGCGCTGTACGTGTATGTCTTGGCACGTTTGTGTGTGTGTGCGTGTGCGTGTGTGTATGCGGTTCCCTAGCAGCAAACGGGGAACTTGTTAGTGGTTTTCCTTTTCGCTTTCCCCACGTTCGTTCTGCCTTTGCCACTTGACACAGGCACCCGTTAGACCAGCTATGCTTTGGCTATTGGCGTTTATGCTATAACAGAGACATTGAGAAAGCAGTTCCTTCGATGCTTTAGTCGAAACGTTTCGCGATAGCCGAGCTCCCCTCTCGGGGCTAAATTCTGCAACAAGATTGTCCAGATGCCGTCGCTACAATTGCTAACGATTGCGGACAGCCGTGGCTGGAAACTCGTTAGCTGGATCGCAAGCCGATGCTTTCGTAGGTAGGTCAGAGGTTTTTCCATATGTTCATTTAAAGAGCCACACAGTTTTGGAATAGTAATGCAAAAAAGATTTTTTTCGTTGACCCTATTGTCTTTCTGTCGATCTGGTGGACGGGTTCACATGGACATGTCGTGATACGAATCAGTACTTCTGAGACTGTGAATGGCTGAAATGATATCGAGCGATGTTCGATGAACACGCTATTAACTCGTATTACTGGACCCCGTGGAGTTCAACCGAACAGATAGTTTTAGCTTATTGTTGTTCGTCTATGGTGAGTTCCTCAAATCGTCGACCGTAAGGCGTATCAATATGATGATCACGTTACCGTTCGTTACACTCTAAAATTGATTTGCAGACGGATGGGGCACTAGAATCGATATTTTTCCTCTCGGTGGCGCATCCAAACGAATCAATTCGTCTAAATAGTGTCCGCTGCGTGGCTTACATTCGACATCGCTGCACAGAATGCCTTCGCATAACGGCGACGTTACGGGGTACGTTAGATGCGAGCATCAACTTTGAGCAGCAGTAACTCTATTCGTTGAGTCTCATCTTACGATTGAAACTATCGGCTAGGACTCACCGGTACAGAATATCCGCTTAGGGCACCTCAAGGACCGAGTCAACCGCTTCAGGCTTGGGGGTTACCAAATCGCAGCACGGGGAGCACACGTCGAGCTGTCGTAACGTGGCAGATGAATGTACGTATGTGCTTCCTTCCCTGATGGAACACAGCTGTTTGCCAATGCTATTCCGTATTGATCTTGACAGAAGGACGCTTCGGCATTCTGCCTCGCGTCACTTCGGTTGTACGACCTCGTCGCGTCCTGCGCGAACGGCGAAATCTTTTTTCGTCCTCGGTGGATCGACCTGTCGAACCGTCGACGCCTGCGAGCATCAACACCGACAGGCCCCAAGCGTTGCACTGGCCGGCGACGGCTGCTTCAAGGTTGCGATGTCCGCGTAGGTTCGTTGAATAACACAAAGGACAACATGTTCCTTGCATAAAAGCCGGCAAAAACAACGCTTAGAACAAGTGTCGGGGTTGAGAGAAACACTGGGGAAAACAACGTGTCATGGGCGTCGGGTGCTAGGTCGTACAAGGAGGTCGCTCGACTTGGCTCGTATATCTACTCACATGTAGGACGCCACCACAAACAACATAACGCTTGGGATATAGCCAATTTCTGTCGCGGCTACAGCCCCCGTTGGGGGCTATTCCGTTTAGTTGAAATGAACTAGCCTGAAACATCGCAACGCAGGCCTTAATCCATTCGACCAGTCGCGTAGTCAGCATATTTGAGCGCCCCCACGGTTGACACGCGGTTTAGCCTGGGAAGACCGCCAACCGCTGGACTTCGTGCAGAATGCCGATAATAACGTAGTAACAATAACAATAAGAATAATTTCTCGACGTGTGGATATCCCGGCCTGGTTTTCAACATCGGCAGCTGGAAGTCAATTCGACACATTTGTAATTGGCCACAAATCTCACAGGAAGGCTGTGTCCTAGTTGGGCCTGCCATCCCGAGCGAGAGATTTCAGCTCTTCAAACCTGGTCTGGTGACTATAACAAAACATTGCCAGGCTATTCCGTTCAACTGTTTTTGATGAGGATGTCGTCGCTTCATACACGGTCATAAACGACTCTACTAAACGAAATGTTAACGGGCCAGGTCCGTTTGTGCTGTTCGTTTTTGTTTTCGAGGCGCAATACAAAACCAGGACGAAACTGGGGCGGTCTGGAATTTTTGTTGGCCGAAGTCCCAGCTGCTACGTCATGTTAGGTTGGCTCCATCTGACGATGTATGCTGACGTCTGTTTAAATAACATGCAGTGTTGTTGGGAGTTTGTTATGCACAGCGTCGGGTGTGTGTGTGTGTGTAAAGGTCTATCGAATCGTCTGTCGTAACAATGAGTCAAGGGAGGCTGCGTCGAACAAGACGAAAGGAGCGGATGCCACCGTGACGGTAACTACATTTCTGTTGTTGCCTTGTGACAGGCCTGCGTTGCTATTGCCCCGTTGTCAAACTCATTCGTCAACGGCAAAATGCGACGTATGGAGGGAAATCCGAGCTGTCCATAAAGGTCGGGTACGTGGGAGGTTCACAGACGGGGTGGGAGGCCGTGGTCGAGAGCTCGGGGGTGTGGGAGTGAGAAGTCACTGCCGTTTTCTCGCTGGGAGGAGTCGCAGAAGGACGACGACGACGAGGACGACGACGACGGAATTCTCGGTATGGAGAGAATTTCTGCGCGGGTGCTGATGAGACCACGCCCTACTCTGTTGTACCTGCGGGGACGACGCAAAGCGGGAAATGCACCAATACGGAGTGACGCATGCGAGATCGCATTGCGCATAGAAAACTTTCGATTATGTACAATTGAGACAGAAAAACAAGCTCATCGTACGCCATGGAAACGCGTTACAGCAGACTAGACATTTGGCATTTTTTCTGTAACATCACCCCATCGTTGATTGCACGATGTGGTAGCCAAGATTGATTATGGGGTTAACTAACGGTGTGCGTTTTAGGGCAGGTGTGTAACCCAGAGCTCGCCGCTTCGAGCATGGGGGGTAGTTATACGTGAAAGTTGTAATTTGCATGACCCTTTTCGTGGCCACAGTCGAAATACCCTAGGAAAATGTTTTTCTGCGAAATTGTGCAGTCTTTAGCGTTATCCGAGAATAACAAAACACTTAGCCATCGATATAATTCATTAGTCATATTTGAGAGAGGCTTAAACGCCAACATTTTTCTGCCAGTGGCGCGTTCGAGTTCTAGCTTGCGCATACACACATCTGGAAAACAACTGAATTAGAAAAGTACTCAAGACGGCGCGTCATCGCTACGAATAAACGCTTTCGACTGCGCAGCAGCCTTCACTAGAACGACGCAAGGCGCAACAAACAATGAGCGTTGCGGCGTAAAATCGCGTGTTCTTTGAGCAGGTAACGGAGTCGCTTAAAGCTGAGACCACCAAGAGACGTCTTTCATTGGAGAATTGAAAGCTTTTTAAGTGCACGAGCTCAAGAATGGAGAGTATCAATCCACAATACAGTCCGTGGGCCATAAATTCGCTCTTTTTGGGCTGGTTGTCTTCGTATATGGCTAGTTCGTTAATTCCTCTCTCTTGAGCAGCCCAGCTTACTCATAGTGTCAATTCGTCACAATCAGAAATATGAACGCAGGGGACCTGCCTGGTGGTCAGACGCTCGGATGAATACGGAGTCGTCATTTCACACGCGCACCTCGGTAGTGAGGGCTAAACCGTGCTACGCGAGTGGACGCGAAAATCTCGAAGCTATTGACGAATACCACAAATTGACAAAGTACTTTTCGTGAGAATGATCGACCGATGCCACTGGCTCAAGGGCACAATTCGTCGCTGCGATATAATCCGTCTGCAATCGAACGGATTCATGAATATGGCGCAATGGACCTCAGAAATAAACATTCGATGTTGAGCTTATTGCTTATCGCATCTCTTCATCTAGTCATCGTGGCCTGTTTTTAAGTTAATGAAGTCTGTAATTACGTAATTTTTGTGACAAGATAGTCTATCGTTTTGTTCGTTTTTTCTTTTTTTGTCTTGCTCGGAAACTGAGACTATAACTTCGTTGGGAAACTGAGACTATAACTTCGTTGGGAAACTGAAAAACTATAACTTCGTTAGGTACATATCCTGCTATTTGTTGGTATTCAGAGCATGACTAGGGCGAAGCTGTGCGCCGCTGTACTCCATAGGATACGACGCTGATGTTCTCTAATCGACGGATGTAGTCAGATTAGTTCCGGACATTTGGTTGATTGAGGTCGTACGGGTTATGTAAGTGATTGCGTCTTTGATAGTTTTAGGAAGTTATTTGAGGAGCTGCTGGGTAGACATGAACGGTGCTACAGGGGATCGTAACATTAATTTTCGAGATGATACATCTGCTACAGGGTCTCTCTGAAGTCGACGATAACCGCCTTGGTCGATTCGTTTTAATGCAACTTGGCTATGTGTAGACGCTTGATGGTGCATGTCAGCTTCTAGTACAAGAACTGGCTGAACGCTTTGGAAATTTGGATCTCATGAGCCGGCGATCTCGTCTGGCCTATTGTGGACAAAATGGCTGCGTGTAGAAGGTGTGGCCTTAGCATGTCTGACGCAGGTTTATCACCGAACGGAGACAGTATTTATTGGTAGTGTTTAGTGGGAGCTTTCTTGACAACGATGGTTTGACGATGACGAGTTGTCGGAGCTGACCCCTGAGCATCTCAGAGGCGACCAATCTCAACGAAAGGAATAAAATCAACACGAAGGTCATAACTAAAATTGCAAAAAATAAGGCATGACCGTTAAACCGTTGTCTGCAGAGGGACCAGGAGTAATTAATGAAACGCAAAGCTATACTTGTACATAAGGACCATAACCTCAGTCGTAAACGTCAATAAGAATACGAATAGAAAACGGTTGGGTCGATGAAAGTTGATGTAAATAACGAAAACAACCAACCTACCAGAAATTGTCCAACCAGCATCGTAGAAAATCGAAGACGCCTTCGACCTTCGATGTTCATGCTGCCTCTACAGGACACTTGGCCTGCGTCGATGAGGCTGCGCGATTTAGGGCATAAGACGATGTCCACGATGAAACGTAATATGACAACGACCGCCAAGGGGTAGCTGTTGACAGGTGCTGATTGAATCGCTGTCGTTGTCCTCTATTCCACTGACGCGCGATAGCTTTTCGGGTGACACGGAACCCGCCGGAGACGGACATTGAAGGATGTCGTACGCCGTGCTTTAGGCCTCGTCATAGGCCGAGCACGAAGAACGTTTATATCTGGTGCGGCTGACGTTGGACCCCGTTCCCGGTCCGAACTCGTCAGACCACGGCGATGGTTGTCGTCTACGGCGCCACCGGTGCCATTGACATAACCTGGCCACCCTGAGTGCCGTCATCTCACGAGATCGCGTTGCTCAAATCAATCCGAAACGCAAACCTGGCAACTGTCCAAAAAATTAGATACGAGTCGATGTCGAATTCGTCCTCTGAGTGCCGCCCGCTCCGGGGCAGACAGCATAATCTCACCACGCAACGACCGCTGATGAGCTTAAACATTGTCGTCAACGATATTAGCTGCTTAGCGGTCACCTTTTCTTTACGAGATTACGAACGCTGGCATCCTTTTGATGGAATACCTTTTGGCCCCCTTCCCGCTCTATCCCGTTCGCTTTGCTTCGTTCATTTACTGACTCGCATAACTGATTTTGATGAACGTTACAGAAAAGTAAAACATTTGTTTGTTGTTGTTGTTGTTGTCGTTCTCTCTGCAGGTCTGTGTCGAGTTCGAGACATCGTGGCCAGTGTGCGATGTGAGTGTCCGCCTTAGATCCCGAGCAGCGCAACTCGAAGCGCTCTCGTCGCTTCCGACGATGAACAGCTAAGGCGAACGGGCATTGCCGTCGTTAGCGAGCGTGGGTGTGGGAACCCCGTAGCGGAATCAAAATGAGTTCAGACAGTCTGAACTGGGATTCGGACCCCCGGAGCCGGCTAGCCGCTCCGGAGCCCGCGCAATATCAAGCCACCGG
>MNPL01011155.1:40752-63272 GCA_002081605.1 Tropilaelaps mercedesae
TGCATTCGCGGGCGTATTTCTTTAGACCAATTGCCACCAGCACTGGCCAACGAACGTTGACAACGAATGGGTTTACGATTCGAAGTGATTCGATATCGACGAATATCTTCTGCGCTCTGTTGAGTGTGTGTGTGTGTGTGTGTGCGTACGGGAATTCGGAAATTGTCTGGTGTCAGTTTGTGTAACCATGACAATCTTTATTACATACGGCTTCAATGGATTTATATGGCTTGTTTTTGCAACTATGTACGAGACATAAACAAGTGAGATCGTCGGTACCACGTTTTTTAAGACATATTTTTCTCGAGCATAAGAATTCCTACGTAGATAAGAACATTCCTTCAGTGGATGTCTCATCGAAAGCTGCAGTGAAATTTAGGACACGATGCTAAGAGGATGTTCTTTAACGTTGTTGTCGCTTCAAGTTGTTGCTTTGGAGTTGTTTGAACAGCCGTCTCGAACAAAGCAATGAAAGATATCAACGCATTAGGTGGTTTAGTATTGCGTACCCTCGTTACTGATAATAATTTCAGTTTCCTCTACCTTTCTTGTTAAATACTTTCCTCCAAAAACGCGGAGAACCTGTTAGCCGATTTTCGGTGATGGATCGCTTTCATATCGAGGAATTACCAAATAGAATCGTAACAAAAAATCAATTTCTCCTGTGCACATCGAGACCCCCTCTCCATCTAACAATTTTAGCTATTGGCGTTTTTACACTTGTATCATCGTTACCAATAGTAGTCGGCCTAATCACAACTACACGCCTGATACTGAAACTCGTTTTAGGTCTGATCGTTAGCCAGCATTCAGTGAATGGAGTTGTTTTGCTATGACGGGATTTTGTACATTGCATTCAATCTGTGAGCTCTCCTTCACAAAACGAACGAGAATGCATCAAATTACAGGACTTCCTTTCTGTTTGCCCTCTCTTTTCTCATAGTTTATACTAAACCGTTCGTGCTCGTATCTTTATGCTATACTATTCACCTGCAGTCGCCGACAAATCGTCCCGCCGTTGAATCTCACTGACCCGATTGAGCCTTCTCGGGGAAAGGAGACTATTTCCATGTCCGTTGTCGTCGTCTGCTCTCCGCAGGCGGCGTGCACGGCTGTGTTTACCAACTCGCGCAGACTTTACAAGGCGCATAGCACTCGACGTTTACTGTGTCTAACAGCGGCTGGCTCGAGCAGCCGACTTAGGTGTCGGCCTGTCTGCGTTTAGTGGCACTTTTTCCGTGGAGAGGCGGTTGGCCCATGATGCAGCCAACACAACAGCTCCTCGTGGCGAATGCAGCGGCAGCAGTTTTACCCGTTAGCGCCGAGTGTGTCGCCGGCCGTATTCTTAAAAGGCATCGCTGCTGGCGCCGCCGCCGCCGCCGATAGAACACTGACGCCATAATTGAAATTATACAGCTGAGTCGGTATGCGCACAGTAGTGGTACCTGTGGAGGGCACCATCCGTGTTGGAAATCTGGTACATGCCAACGTTGTCGCGGTCTGGCTGGCCTAATGTAAACGTGTGTCTGCCCTATATCAGTTGAGAGAGCTCATCGATTTTACAGCGTTCAACAGTGACGAAACTAACAACGCGTACAAGGCACCGGCCGCCTGTAGGAGACGATCGCCGAAACAGAACTTCTCAAGCAATTCCAACGAGAAAAGGAAGAAGATGTTCGATTCTCGTAAGTGCACTGAATGTGGATCGACGGAGATCGTCGAGGATCGCCAACAGGGTCATGCCGTTTGTCGGGATTGCGGATCGGTTGTTGAAAGTACCTTCATCGTGTCAGAACTCCAATTTGAGGAAACATCCGGTGGAGGAGTTCGTGCACTCGGTTCGCTCGTTGGTCCCGGTGGAATTAATCAGGTAGGCGGAATTAGCGGTGTCGCCACTAGGGATGAACGCCGTCGGTGGCGCCTGTTACGCGCTAGTGACGAGATCCATCGTATTTCGTCAAGCATAAACTTCACCGAGGACGCGATGACGCACGCGACAAATTTCTATAGTATGGCTCTCGATCGGGGTCTGACCCGCGGTATTCGCTGGACCAAGAGTCTGAGCGCTTGCGTCTACATCGTGGCGAGGATTCGAAACATGCCGGTGATGCTTTTGGACCTTTCGGACATTGTCCAGATCAACGTGTGGGATCTTGGTCAAGTGTACAACAAGTTCGTCCGTGAGCTTCAGATCACGATACCGGTTCAGGATCCGTCCGCGTTAATCATGCGATTCGCTCAACGCCTTGACCTCGGTGAATCGGCCCACCGGGTGATGAATACCGCCGTACGTATATGCCAGCGTATGAACCGCGATTGGATGCATTACGGCCGTCGACCCGCTGGTCTATGCGGAGCTGCCCTTTTGGCGGCCTGCCGCTATCACGCGTTTAACCGGACGTTTGAGGAGTTCGCCAAAATGGTCTGCATGTCGACATCGACGCTCCGGCTCCGTCTGAAGGAGTTTGCCGATACGAAGGCCGGCCGCATGAGGATGAGCGAGTTCCTCGAGACGGACGACAGCGACATCCCTGACGAACTCCTACCGCCGATCTGCAAAGCGCAGAGGCGCAGCGAAGTGGAGTCCGTCGACGAGCGCCTGCTTGAAGAGACCCGCCAGTTCCAGGAGCGAATGGAAGAGCTCATCGAGACTCGGCAGATGGAGGTGGCGATGCGGTTCGCCAGCGCCGTCAAGGACGACGAGGTCCGGCGGCGGTTCGAGCTTACAGAGGAGGAGATGGACATCCTGACCGAGCAGATCTCGTCTTCGGTGGTTGGGGCCGACGGCACAGAAGAATCGCCGGCCGATGAAGCAACGGACGGCGGGTCCCCGGTAGCCGAAGCGCGGCGAATTGAAGACTACGTCGTACCGGCAAACCGCGTTGACGACAGCTTTTCGGACGTCGACGACGAGGAGATCGACAGGTACCTGCTGAAGCCCGAAGAGATTGTGCGCAAAACGAAGAAATGGGTCCAAGAGAACCTTCAGTTCCTCAAGAAGGCCCGGGAGAAGGAGCAGAAGAAGAAGGAAGAAGGGGAAGCGCAGAAGGACAAACCGAGCAGAAAACGACCGGCAGCTCAACGCAAACGACGCGACCCCCGGAAGCAGCTGCACGACATCATCGAGACGAAGATGTCTGGCAAGATCAACTACGAAATTCTGGAAAAGCTCACGAACGACTTCGACAGCACCGCCGGGCCGATCACGAGCAAACGCATCAAGACACCGTCGTCGGTCAAGGACGAGGAGTCGAAACGTGAACTTAAGCAAGGCCTGAGGGAAATTCACTCGCTTGTCAATGATATCAAACAGGACATGAAGGTGAAACATGACCCGGAGCAGCAGGACGAGGAGGATTTTGACGATATTGAGCTGAGTGATGATGACGACCATCAGCAGTCGATGCTGAGCGCGTCACAGATGATGGCCCAAGAGATGGGCGTCGACTATGGGGCCGATGAAGAGTATTGAAGAAGACATAGCCTGCCGAAGAACGCCTAGGTTCTCTGAGGGTGTGATTAATAATACCGTTCGGTAGTTAGATTGTATGAATGTTGTTCGTTGCGCGGATGATAGCCATCAGCACGATTCAAGCATTTAGCCCTCTGTTTGTTTGCAATAGTGATGGTCATAGTAATAGAAATAATAATAACAAGTAGGAAAGGCAAAAGTCCGTCTCTTCGTAGCATATCTGAGGCTTCCCTCTGGGTCCCCTTCGGCTCGAACGGTAGCAGTCAACGCAGCATCCGTCACACGGATGGTAACATCACGCTCAGCTGAATTACCAACAACTGTCGCTTGACTGTCGCAACGTTTTACATGCGAGTGGCGGGCGAGGACGTGAGGTTTGTTTTGAACTGCACGCAGAGATGAGGTGGTTTTAAAACAGATGAATGAACTCGGGCGCACGCAATGACGCCATGACAGACGGTTAAACCGATGTAAGAGTTCGTTTTGAACAGGGGACTAAGAGATCTGTAGTCCTCCGATACAATATCACAGGTCCTGGAAGCGGGAGAGGTTAACATTAGTGGAGGCGTCGGACCTCCAGACCAACCTCCTGTGGAGAAGGTTGGCGACCGTGTCCGAAGGTGCGTTTTAGTGGTTACGTTAATTTCTATGTTAGAAGACGATCACTCAGTGGAGGACTTGTGTCCCAGTGTAATCGGTCTTGCATGTCAACAAGGCCTAAGCAAGGTAACAATGACCTAAGAAGGTTTTAAACACTCTAAATGATCAAAGCGAACTTGCACAAATGTATTCGGGGAACAATGTAGCGATAGCGAAACAAACGAGTTCAGTTTACGGTTGGCTTCAATTACAACGTGGACGAACAAATCGAGCAAACTCGAATTAACACAAACAAGTTCGTGTGTTGTTTCTAATAGGGGGTTTGCGTGGTACATAACGAAAATGTCGATGGTACTGCCTTGAGTGTTAACAAATGCAAAGATGGTTGAAGAGATTTCTACCCCTGCTACTGATGACTTGTAGTAGAAACTATGTGAGTAATAAAAACTACGTGAAAGTGGTAGTACAGACAACTGAGGAGTAGTTTCTGTTAGTCTAGTTTTTATCTATGTAATTGTACGCATCGTATAGCCACGTCGCTCGTGCATTATGTACACAGCCTTTGGCTTTAACAATGAAGTAATTGTTTTAAATGCAGGGGAAATAATCGTTCTGTATAGTTATCCTTACGAGACAATAGAACAAAGACGGAACTCCATAATCGGTAACAGTGAGTGGCCATTGACACAGGATCGGGAATCCGGAGGGTCGGTGCTTCCGGTTTGAACCTTATGGGGCACATGCAAATAAAGACTGGATTTGTATTTGACGAAAACGTCACTTATACCAGATTTTGACTATTCATGATTCGTACGTGAGCAATAGGTGTCGATGGCCGTCATATGTTATCCACCTAACCATCTATTTTTCTCCTCTTACACGTTTGACATCTATTTTTCATCGCGTACAGCTCGAAGTTGCAACAGAGACGTAGTAGGTCACCCCGCTTATAAGCTAGAGTCTATTCGGCCAGGGTGATTTAAGAATCGCATAAACGGATAGGGCAGAGCGGAACGTTTTTCTATGTACGGAGAAGAAAAAATCTTTTCTCGATATTTCTCGTTTTTTGATACGTTGCGGGTTTGCTATTTGCTCTAGCGCTCTTGAGCCATGCCCACATCGACTGCACCGCGTTGCTGCTTTAACGCGGACAGACGTACTGCATGCGGTCCCCTGAAGTACACTAATTGTGCGTCTGGCGCCGTTGTCGCTACTGTCTGTGCATACCTATATAAGTATATTGCCGTTTCTACGTGTGTCGAACATGGCAAAGCTATTCGAGAGAAAAGTGGACTGTCTTCATTAGTGAGTACGCAAGCTAATGCCGCTCTGGTACGTGCGTTTCTTTCAGATGGGTGACGATCCTGACCAACGGCGAGGTCAAGGTGAAGGAGAAATGGGACTACGAACAGTTGGACAAGGAAAAAACCATCGATTTCTGGGTCCTCGTCCGAATTCCCGGCCGAGCCGAGAAGGAGCGCCAGCGGATCATTATCACCATCACCGACGTCAACGACGAACCGCCGTATTTCATCAACCGGCCGCTACCAATGCAGGCCGTCGTACAGCTGAACGCTCCGCCGGGAACGCCCGTGTTCAAACTGCAGGCGCGCGACCCGGACTCCGACCACAATATCCGATACAGCATCGTACGTGATCGAAGTAAGTAACCTGTCTGTAGATGGGTAGCGGTGACTTTTTGCTGGTCGTTCCTCACATTTACTTCCTTGTATGTCAATGAGACCTTTTCGTTGGAAGGTGCCAAAATTCATAATGTGATGATGTCTTTAGGGAAAAATCACGAGATCCTGTGCATGACGTCGCGTGATCGACGCAATGTGGTGTCGCTATATCTGGCGAGAGTCTTCGTGGTAGGGCTAACGTAACGATAATTAACACGGCAAACAGACAGCGAAATCTATCATAACAGATTTTTGCGTAACATGTTGAGGTTGGCCAACTCTAAAAACGTTTCGTCATGTACGGGAATGGTGACAAAAAAGCATATTGGCTCTATTCTAGGAAGATTCCACATGACTCTTAAACTAGCTTTCATAGACAGCACTTACAACAGTAACTCCTAATAATTATGCGATAAATGCTTATATATCGTACATGTGCTCTCATGCATATTCATCTTCCACAGCTGTTCAGAGTTTTGGACCAATATCACGAGACCGGATTTATTGCTGCAGTTTATTTGCATTCGCTGGCAGACGTTCCCGTTTCGTGGGAAGACTCTCATGGCCAGCTTAGGCCGTTCTTCCAATGAACGTTATTGCATCGCTACCTCGACATGAAGGGTCAAGGTCGTCACAAGGTCACTGCCATCGTCGTCATTTCAGCGAAATTGGCATTCATTCGTATCGACTTTACCTCATAGTGAGGACCTTGGTAGAAGTACTTGTGTCTCACGGTTTCATCAACTGTATCGTTATTCTGCGGGGTGTTGTTGTTTGAGATTTTCTTTTTTTTGCCCTTTTGAGGATATCGTAGTTCGACCTGCAGTGATTCAGGGAAGTGTGTCAAGTTGACTATTTGGTACGTCGACGTATGGCTGGTTTAGCGTTTTCCGAATGATCGGGTGATGATATTCGGATGTTCCATCTGCTAGAATGGTGGAATTGCAATGAAATCCCTCAGCAAGTCTCGCGTTTCGGAGCTTGAAGTCACTTTTGTTTCACTTTCAGCGTTCTAAGAAACTCAAAGCGTTCAACGAAAGTGAAGCTCACCAGCAGGGTTAGATCCGAGTAGCACCAACTCCATATTCAGTTACGCTCTCCATCCAGGCCACCGTTGAGACTCACCATTAACATCGGCCTGGTGTTGTTCCTCTGTTCGTACGAGCGCTTCATATGTATTTTTCGGATGACTAGAAAAGAAAAAAGTTGAACATCTTCCCCCTATTTCACACTCGCTTGAGGGCAATAACCTCGCGCGAGTGTGGCGGAGGAGGCCATATCGTCGCTGGCAAATTGCACACAACGACTCTACCGGTCTCTCGGACGGGCGGTCGGTTGGGTAAATTCAAATTAGCAGTCAGGCCGAAGCAGGCCGGACGGCAGGACTCCGACCTTCGCGTTTCAAAGGCGAAAAAGAGACCTCCCAGCCCTGAAAAGAGCGCTCCGTTACGCAGCGCAATGAGGTTAATGATATGATCGGTGAAACGGAAGATGGCAGAAACCGAGCCATTCGAGCATATGAAAGAGGAAACCGACGTCGAGGTCCGTAGAGACAGACGGCACTCTGCGAGAATTGATAAGGGCACTCTGGTGTTGTTCCGAAGTGTAACTCGATGGACCTCTGTAACGCTCCGTTCTTCATGGCCTTTTTGGCTTCGCTCCGACAGTGCTGTGGAGTGACGAGAGGGGGTGGGTAGAATGTTTTGTATTTAAAATGTTAGGCTCGCATAGATACGTGTGTGGCCCCGACATGTAGATGCGGTGTCAGCCGAGCCATTGTCGCTAAGGTTAAGCATCGTTTCTTCGACGAAGCACTTGTCGTTGTTCCGCGAAGCGGCTGCCATGCGCAGCTCCCCTGGCCGACGATTAATGGTGCATTAGACGGTCTTCACGAGCGAGGAGCTTTGCTGTTTATGGCGCCTGCTATTGCTCCCACCCCGCTATTGACGTTGCCCCGTTTCGGTTTCAACGTCGTTTGTTCTTTCGTTCGTTTGTAACAGCAGCCGGCTCGGGCTTTTTTCATGGCGTCTTTTCAGGCGTCAGCGTGATTAAGAAATGCAGGCATTAGACGAGGTAGTTGATCATGCCAGATGTCCTGGATGCAGGCGACGAGCGGTAACGTTCCGCTGTCAAATGACCACCTCTTCGTCAATCGAAGTCAAACTTTCGCGGTATCTCCTAGCGGTTCCCTGGGACACCGCCGTTTGTAGGCTCGCAACGTTTTTCGTTCTAGTCCAAAGTGCTCCGGGAATAGAAAAAGTTAAACACGCGATGAGTGCGTTTCGCCGACAGGGTTCCAACGCTGGAGCGGTAGATCACCCCAGCATTGCAAATACATTTTGTCAATGTTCAGCGTTGCTGTCAACTTCTTGGCAAGGTCTGGATGACGCCGCGACATTTTCCTAACCTATGGAGCATTTTACCGATATGAGTGATTGCCACGAAACTGGCACCGTGTTTTGCCTTAAACGAGTACCAGTCATGTTATTGGCATGCATGGAAAACAACACACTGTAAAAGTTTAGAACTGTGATGCCTTCGACGGAATAGTACAGCAGTTTAATGCGGATTCACTCATGATTCAGCCAAAGCTGATAGATTTGTCGGAAGTTTCTTTTTTTTTTTATCGACATAACACTAGTTAAGCACACAGCATCGCACATAGTCTTCGGCTAAGGCACTGCACTTCAGTAGATGGCCCAGTTGTTTCGACTCGAAATTCGTTCCGTATCCGGGATCAGCCCGACCGTCGTTAATAATCGATTGCAATTAAGTATGCAGCAGCGATGTTATTCACGGCACCTTCGTCAGCCTGAGTGAAACTATTGGGATGTTTTCAAATTGGGGCGGGCACTTCGTACGTTGGGTTATGCGTGGATCAGCTCTATGGAGACGTGTTTTTAGGTACAGCGAGCGCCTGCATAAAAACCGACAGTTGAGCAAGAAGCCAATGAAATCGGCCTAATAAACATGTCAATATATATTTTGTCAACCCCGAGACCGAGGAGGGAGGCATTTATGCAATACTGTTTCTAGACAGCGTAATACCGATAGCCTAGGTTCCGCCATGCCCCCAGTTCGACTGGTGCTATTGTTAAGCTTACTAATGCGTCGAGTTATGCGTTTGTGTGTGTGTGTGTGTTTCGTTCTCTCGTTGCTCAGGCGGACAACGCTTCGAGGTGGACGCCCTATCCGGGGAGATTATCACCGTCGGGACGGCGCCTTTCATGCTAGACAAGGAGTATGTCCTCTACGTGAAGGCCGAAGACCTCAGCGGACCGGTCGGCGAACGTCAGTACCAGAGCACCAAAGAGGAACGACTTTCTATCGTAGGCGGGAAACGGCCACCGCAGTTCTACGTTCCCCAATACGAGGCCACAATACCAGAAAGTCAGAAGAAGGACTCTGAGTAAGTAGATTGCCAATAGCTGGCTGGATTAGCCGAAAAAAGCGAAAAGACTTCCGACTTGTTTCGATAGAACATTTAACTAGACATAGCCAGAGTTGATGGATTAGAAGTTGAAGCAGAACTGATCGGAGAAGTAGAAATGAGGGATACCGAACTTCCAAGTGATTGTAATATTATATGTGTTGGTAGATATATCACTGGAAATTTGAAGTAATTTGTGTGCATTTCAAGCTTCAGGTACTGAGTAGTTTATGCTAATACATTGCAGTTATTATATATACATATATATATATATATATATATTGCCTCTATTGTGGTTTTCTGTTCGTCCTGCTCAAGCGTGCATGAAGACTAACGATGCCTTCAATGACAGCTTTTCAATCTTGGGACATGATTATTCTGTGTGGCTAGACTAACTTCAATGCCTGCTGTGTGCAAATCGACGAGATTGTATTGTTGATGTTGTGGTTATTGTTGAGTACAACAGCAGCCAATACCGAATGATTCGTTCTTCGCGTTCGAGCCTGTAGCAGCGCCTACCTGGCGGGGTCAATCTACTTTTGCTATTGGAGTGTTTCTGTAGGCAGTCGACCCACACGAGGAGATGTGCTTTCATGATGGAATTGTTTTCCCATCGTGCAGAGATGTAGAGGGCGGGGATCAGATGGGCTGATGTGAGGCGTGGGGCTTATTTCGCCACGAAGTGGCATAGTCAATGTTCGTGCTGTGTACTGGCGAAGTTGGTCGCCGGGAAGTGTCCAACAGCACGGAACCAAGCTGGGCTTAAATAAGCGCTGTGTCTTTGGCGGTTCGCCGATTGTAATGCCGGAAATGGAGTGGCGACAAAACCGCGTCGGTAATAACGTTGAAGGAAGAAAACGTAGGCATATTTGAAGGGCGCTTGGTAAACTACATCGTCATCCATAGGAGGTATCCTCCTTATCACCTTTCGTCGCCACCCGTTTTCTATGGGGGCTAACGAAGGTAACGGAAGGGAAATCACAGACGAAGAGACGACCACCAGCACTGCTGGAAACAGGCTGGCTAAGCATTAACGATGACGCTGGCCAGTCGGAAAATCGCCCGGGAAAACAGTCGGTACAGGGTCGTAGGTCTCCTGTTTCTGCTGCCTAAATGCCTCACGCTTCTGCAGAGACAGCGGTCAGGCTGGTGAGGTTAGCACGCAAAGGGATGAAGGTCAAGTGGGAGCTGCACAAAAAGGCGGCGGTGGTAGGTCTCTGACTACAACGATTGACCAAACTACGAAAATAACACGCTGGAATTTCCCTCGTTTGCGGACACTTTCCCGGGAAATGATACACTGATTAGAACCTAGTATGTCAGGGAGGTGATTAAAAATAACGTGAGCCTCTGCGGACGTCAGAGAATCAAAACAAAATAGTTATAAAAATCACCCCAGTCGAGTAGCAAGGATTCCATTCACAGCTTGTTTGGCAGGACGGCCAGATGTGGGAAGACGTGCCACAATACAATCAAGAAACAGGTCTTTTGTTGATTGAGGATTGACACAGTCTGTTACGCACCCATTCGTTTGTCCAACCGGGTTCAAAGCTGTGTCCATGGCTGATATGTCTTCACTTGCGCCATTGTCACTGGTACGTCATCGTCTGTGTTTCCAGTGCCGACGTTGTATTGTAGTTTGACGTTGCTTCTGGACTTTGGGTCGACTGTAGCGGAACATACAATATACGGCCTGTCCGACCAATGTGCCATTTTTGGCATTGCAGACGTACCCGAGCGACAATCACTTAAGGCGATTGGTGAACCCCCCTCCATCAGTCCGGTCTTGACACGGGGGCCGTCGACAGTAAAATGGTTTCTTTTTAGCAAGTCGCGACCATAACTTGCCGGAGGTAGTTGAACGAGCTCGTATTGTGCTACGAACACTCTCGTCCGCTGATCGATGTTTAAGTGTCGGAAGAAGAAAAAAAACCGTTTTAGTTAATCTTGTGTCGTTGCGGTGGGGCGCTCCCGCGCCTGTTACCACATCAAGTCGCCGGTAAAGACAAAACAGAAAAACATCATCGTTTCGTCATTCGGCCGCACGTAGATGCGTTCCATGGCTGGGCTTCTTGCGTCCGGTGAAGACTGCGTCAACGAGCGATTCGGACTGGGCGAGCGATTTGCGATTGTTGCCAGACGCTGCTCTGGTCTGTGCTGCATCTTCTTCGTACCGCGGTGAAACAGCGGCAACGGCGATGATGCCGGCGGCGGTGGTGGTGGTGGTGGTGAGGTATTGTTTAAGGTCGACGACCCTACAATAAAAGAGTCATTTGGCCGTTTATCTCTGAATGTGAACCAAGCGCAGACCGACGGAGACATGAAAGTTTTGTGTCGGCCGATAGGAGAGCGATAGCAGACTTAAGCGGCTCTTGTAGCGTGGGAGCAAACTGAGAGTATAGCAAAGAATAGCCAGCGAGGGAGACAGTGAATGGAATGGATGTAGGAAGCAATGCATCGCTTATGCATGTCTGCCGAAAGACGCAAGTAATTAGTTTTTTCGTGGTGTAAACTAGTTAAAGCGCAGTGGACTAACTCGCTGGGACGTAATAAGAAATCGTAAATTTCAGTCTCAGCCAGAGCCTTAACTGAGCAGATGACTACGTCATTGTTCATATTGTGGTGATGAGTAAAAAGGCACTATGAGATCCCCTATTTCAACGGCCCCCAAATGTAACCTTCTGAAAACCAATATCCAAGTGATAGCGTTGACTCCAGGCATGTCACTACAGTGGCTCGCACCCCATTTGACGAAAATTTTATTTCGGAATAGGGGACGCTTTGCATGAGACCATACTGCCATTATATATATATATATATTTCGAAGGACTGCTATAATGTGCAAGGTATTGGGCGTTAGCAGACCTCTCCATTTCTCACCGTTAAGAAGAATCTCAAGTTTATTTGCGGTCGACGCAATGAACAAATCGAAGCTTCGATATCGGCCAGTATTGCTGTTGTTGTTGACAAATTCGCCGTTTGTCCGCACCGCAGCCGCTTCTCCAATTGAAAAAGAATTTTCGGCAGCCGCTGTGGGACGTCCACTCAACCACCGACGAGTCTATCCACCCATCCGTGGGCCTATCGGAGAGAGGGGCCAAAACTAACATTGCTCGAATTATGAGAAACGTTCTTTTCTCTGACTTTGAGTGCGCGATACCAGCCGGACTCCGTCGTTGGAAGGCGAAATCGCTGGGGAAAAAGGACGTGCGGGGTTTTGTTTGGGAATGGCTGTTGAGGGTAAAATGTAATTAAAACGAGCTAGTCCGGCTGGGCGTATGCTAATACTCGGTTTTTCGTGCGGTTGAAACCTGAGCGACACCGCAACATGCTTCGGCCGAGTGAATTTGACTCTATTGAAAGAGTACGTGATTATTTGAAAATGCTTCAAAGATGCTTTTCTTGTTAGTGCGTTAATTAATCTCTGCCCACGCGTACGTATCATGAGCTGTGTATCCAGAGGGAGTTGTCATCAACCATCTGATACGAAAGAAAAACTTCATTTGACTGAGTTTTGATTATTTGTGTGACAGTAAAGTATAGCGCTAGTCTTACTCACGTAATTAATTGGATGTGCGTATTCATTCAATTTGTCCTGACATGTTCACGGCTGCCAACCGATACGACACATTTGGTATTTTCAAAAAAGCGCGCCCATATTTGTTCTTAGCATCAACTAAATGTTAGTTTAAAATATAAACACGCTCAATTTATTCACTTGAATTACCTAAAACCAGGAAGCTACCAATGTCGTCCTGCATATATTTATACAATTAGTGGTAACGATATAACCGTGCATATGTATACAATACTTTGTCAACATTTCCTAGACCTCATACCACCATGTCATTCTCCATTACTATGAACGAAACGAACTGTCATCCTACCACGCGCTCATTCTACCAACGGCTTCGTCTTCGTTTTGCAGCATCATCGAGGTGAAGGCGAAGTCGTTCGCCGATCGCGAGATCCGCTACACGCTCCGGGCTCAGGGCAAAGGTGCGGGAACTTTCAACATCGGTCCGACGTCCGGCATCGTCAAACTGGCCAAAGAGCTCGATTATGAAGATCTCCGCCAGCCGAAGAGCTATTCCCTGGTGGTGACCGCCACTGAGGATTCGGGTGGCTTTTCCACCTCGGTCGAGTTGGTGATTAAAGTGACGGACGTAAACGACAACGCCCCCCGATTCGAGCTACCGGATTATCAGGCGCACAACGTCGACGAGGATGTTTCCATCGGCACATCGATCCTTCAGGTGAAGGCGACCGATATGGATACAGGGCGGAACGCTGAGATCACCTACTCCCTCGACAAAGAAGACTTCACCATCGATTCGAAGGGCAACATCTACTCGAATAAGCGGTTGGATGCCGATGTCAACAACACCTACGTGCTCACCGTCAAGGCGACGGATCGGGGTGAACCGCCGCTCACCGGGACGGCCACCGTACGCATCTATACGGAAAATAAGAATGACGAGGCTCCTAAGTTCTCGCAGGACGTCTACACGCCCAACGTCGATGAGAACGCTGGACCCGGTGAGTGCAGCTGGCGGGAAGGGTTCACGCGCTCGTGCGTGGACTAGACGCTCGTTTACGTCGGCATATGCGAGGATATCAGAGGGACACCAATTCGCTTGTGACGTTTTCGTGCTTAGGAAAAGCTATCAGGTGATCAGTTCTGATTCAGAATACGAGAGCTGTACGGTTGAGTAGGAAACGGGCTCTTGCGAACTGTTTAGTTGGCCAGCTTTTCGATTCACGGTTGACTGAATACTAATGGAAACGTCACATCAGCGCCACGTTTCGCATTTCGCCAAGTCAGCGTCGAATAGGTTTTCTGAAATCGTCCATTTTTGGGTATATAAAATGTATATTCGAGGAAAACGGTAAATTTTTTGTCAGAATGAACAATCACTGTTGGCGAAATGTTTTATCCTGGCGACCTATCTCGCTGATTATCATATGCTACGTATACGTAATATGTGTGTGTGTGCGCATATAAACGGCCTTGAATTCAGTAAAAAACAAAGCGCGAGGGCCTTATGTAGCCCCTTCACACGCCATAATAGTGTATCTCCCGGGAAATCATACAATGTATTTATAGAATGTTATTATTAGGCAGGACGGGGGGGTCAGTAGAGTTAGCATAACCGTCAGAGCCCTCTTTTCTATATTGCCCCAATCTTTATCGTATCCCCTTCTCTGGCGTCCAACTCGTCGTAACCAGGTTGTCAGTACTGTGGGTAATAGAGAGCCCTCTGCTAGGCCTGTCGGGGATATCTAAAAAAGGGCGCTCGAGGGGTTCAGGAATAGAGCCTGCTCCTAACAATAGTGCAATGTCCGCTCACCGTCGCGCAACTGGGCCGCCGAATCTCCACATCTACCCCCACGAACGCTGCTGCCTCTCCCCAATTTGCGTCACTCCTGTGTCTCGTCAGGTCGTTCCTGTGTTTTGTTTCAGGCCAATACGCGCCTTCCTCGGGACAGGTCCCAGGGGATGCCGATAGGAAAAGGTCGTTTCTCCCCGCCCTCCAGTTTTCCCAGTTTTTGCCCTTCCGCCGAGGCCGACGTTCGTCGGCCAGAGGTCCCACCAGGTCCTAGGGAGACCTCCATTGTGTGATGCGAGGAAAAGCCCGCGGCCTGTTCCCGTTCTAGCGCTCGGCCTTCGCCTACAGCTCCGAACGGATTGCTAACACTGGCGGAGACCAAACACGAGACCGCTATTCGAGCCTATTTTTACATCAGCGGAAAGAGAAGTCATAGAATAGGTGGCGAAGGTTGAGGAAAACGAGTACTGTTATGACAAGAAGATCATAAGGGTGAAAGGGGGTTATATGCGAGAAGCTGGTGACTGGGCCTTTGGCTTATTAAAGGCCACAACGCATGCCGATGCTATTCCTCTCGACATGAATGCCTCCTCCAATGGCTGCAGAAGGAAGTATACGCGCAAATTTAGTCGCCATGTACGGCTAGAGCTAATAGTAATAGTAATAATAATGTTGGCCAGGCAAACGAAATGATAACGAAATGTTAGTGGCTTTCCTGCACTCGTCCTGCGAGGAGGCCCGGCGCTGCGGCCGAACGATGTCACCGATGGGCTAAGGGGCAGCCTTTACATTGGCGAAGCCGTTGGTTCGGCCTTTTTCTGGCCGAGAGGTGCGGCGTCTCCCGCGCACGCCGCCGTGTGTCTTCGGGAAGAACGGCCAGAGTCCGTCGTATCGAACGGCAGCTCATGTGTGTGTGTAAGGGGGCCGTGTGAAAGTTAGGGATGACGGTGAGGGTGCCGACATTGTGATAGCGAGGAGTCGGGATATTGTGTGCCAGGAGTATTTTGACCGTGGAATGTGTCGCGCCTGCACTCAACTGGCGGCCATTGTATCCCCCGTTCGAGTTGACAAACTAACGGAGGCCTATGCAAAGAGCATCTCCGTTCCCTGGAACGTTCCGCCCGCCTCTCACAGATGATAAGGCCTCGCAAGTACATTGCACACATTCTCTCTCTTTTTGTCTCTCCCGCTGAGAAAACGTATCGCGGTGCACAGTGTTAGGCCCGCCGTTAGCCCTGGAAGGGCAATGGTTTTTGACGACAACGAAGTCAATGCTCTTATCATCTGTGCCCTCTGCGGCGGAGACGCGCACGTCCTTGATGGCACGGCCTTGCTTCCACTAACGGCCGACAACGTATCTCACTCCACCAGCCTGGTCCTATACACGCCCGTTAGATAAGCGCGTATAATATCTGCAACGATGACAATTGGACCCTGAGCGATGCGGCTGCCCCAACGATAACTCTATCCAGCCACTTCTACGGAGCAGTCGTTTCATATCTCTTCGTTTGTCTGCTTGTTTGTCGTGCCTTTACGGCAACAGGTACGCTGGTGACGACGGTCGTGGCATCTGACAAAGATGGCGATAACGTTCTGTTTGGGTTTGTCAACTCTGGGACGACAAGCGGCATGTTCCAAATCGAGGAGCGGACAGGAGTGATTCGACTTATCGATAGCGGAAGGATCAATCTCGACAGGTGAGTCGACTTAATGGAGCCGCTATCCGATTATGCACGAAGTTTCGGTTATTAGCAAATCCTTCGCTGGAATAGCTCCCGCCTGTAGGAAGGCCTAAATAAGACATAGGGAATATATTATTGTGTGCATGGTTAACCAATGCTGCGCTACATTTCTACTTTCTAAGTTTAGCACGCGAGGTTCGCGATCTACATGCAATATCGGATCTGTCGAACGGTGACAGTTCACGAGTCTAACGCTGCTCTTTTCTTTCGCGTAAAATCGCTTCACGGCCTGTTTTCGTTTCATAGGGACAAATACGAGCTGAATGTAACGGCCCGCGATGACGGCGCCTGCTGCAAAAATGGCGCCCTCACGCCACATACGTCCACGGCGCTGGTCGTAGTGTTTATCACCGATGTCAACGACAACAAACCCGTGTTCGAAGACTGTGGCAGCTACGCGCCGAAGGTCGAGGAGGGCGCCCAGAGCGGCACGTCGGTGATTCGCGTACGGGCCAAAGATAATGACAAGGGTCACAACGGCCAGGTCCGGTACTCGATGGTGCAGCAGCCAAACCAGAAGGGGACAAAATTCAGCGTCGACGAAGTGACCGGCGAAATTCGAACGAACAAAGTGTTTGATCGTGAGGGCGACGACGGTCGGTTTGTGTCGGTCACGGTCAAGGCTACGGATCGAGGCAGCCCTCCGCTCGAAGGGGTTTGCTCCTTCAAGGTAGAAATAACCGACGTTAACGACAACCCACCACTGTTCGACCGACAAGAGTATCGCGAGAACGTCAAACAGGACACGCAAATCGGCAACCCCATTCTGCGCGTGTCCGCCAGCGACGAGGACGCAGACCTCAACGGTGTCATCATCTATAACTTGACGGCGCCGTACGACCCGACCGATCTGAACTACTTCAGCATCAACCCGGAGAGCGGCTGGATTCAGCTGAAGAAGCCGCTTGACCGTGACTCGTACCACCTCCGTGCCATCGCCACAGACAAGGGCACGCCCCAGCACTCGGCGACCGTCGAGGTCGTCATCGACGTCGTCGACCGCGCTAACAATCCGCCGATCTGGGACCAGCCGGTGTACGGTCCAATCTTCATCAAGGAGAACCTCGAGGTCGGCTCGAAGGTCATCTCGATAAAGGCGCGCTCCGGTATCCCCGATAATCCCGACGTGTTCTACACCCTCATGAAGGGCAGCACCGAACAAACGAACAAGAAGGACACGTTCTACCTGAATCAACGCAACGACGGCGGCCACACGTGGGCCGAACTGTTCGTCAACTACCCACTCGACTATGAGAAGATCCAGCAGTACAATCTGACGATCCGCGTCGAGAATAACGGCATCCAGCAATTGGCCAGCGAAGCGACGGTTTACATCGTCCTAGAAGATGTTAACGACGAGATCCCACTGTTCATCGAACGCGAGCAGGAGACCGTCCTGGAGGGCATGCCGCCAGGCACCAAGGTCACGCAGGTGCAGGCCGTGGACAAGGATGGCACATACCCGAACAACAAGGTGTATTACGCGATAGAATCTAAGGATCAAGGCGACAAATACTTTACCATTGATCGAGAGACAGGCGACATCTACACCAAGGTTGAATTCGACCGCGAGGAGAAGCTGGCGTATGCCATCCAGGTGCGCGCAGAGGACGGCGCTCCCTCAGCCCGACCGCACATTCGAGGTAATCAGCCAAATGCGGTGACCAAGTACATTCGCATCGGAATAGGCGACAAGAACGACAATCCCCCATACTTCTCACAGGCCCTGTACGAAGCAGAGGTCAACGAGGACGAGGACGTACAGCACACGGTGATCACCGTTACTGCCAAGGATAAGGATGAGTGTAAGTAGAAGGAGTGCTCAGCCTTACGCGACACGTTTAGTATAGCGAAGCTGACGGAGGGATACTATACGGGTGGAAAGGCCGAGTCAAATGAGAAAAAAAGGCTGGCGACCGGATGGTGATGTTTCATGTATTTGATCTGGCGGCACAGCCCGGCCATATCGATCAGACAGAGCGGGCTCAGATCTTAAAACGGAGCCGTTCTTCGACGATGGCGGTGGTAGCGCACAGGGGAGACGATAGTCCAGATGCCGTGTTTGCTAATTTGTGTTTTGCCTCCGGCTGTTTCATTTGGGAACTAATTTTCCTCGCTGGTTGGTCGCGCGAGCAGGTCCATCTCGAAGCATTTGGAGAGACTTTGAACGAATACCTCGTGGAAGGCTGATATAGCACAATACTAATTCACCTTTGCTAGCAAAGGACGGCAATATGTATATACAGTTTCTTATATAGAGGGGAAGATCTACCATCAGCAGAGGATCAACCAAGTTAGAGGGACGAGAGGGTTAGAACGTAGTGTTTTCGCCTTTTGCTAACCCATGCGCTCAGGCAATGCTGCGGAGGGATACTTAACGCACGTACATGGACTGAATGCTAGAGAGACCTCCGTTAGCAGGGAGGACCTGCAGGAGTGATTAGACCAAGGCCACCACGCTAGGTCGATGTTTAGTTAGTCCAGAAGCCTTTGTCTTGCCCTCTCAGGCCGTACGTGGTTTTTGGTGTTTAGTGTCTCTTTGCGCGTTTGCCCTCGATACTTTCTCTGTCGCCGTGGAGGATAGTCATGATGAGGTCGTGTTCTGCGGAAATGTTCGGGGAGCACTGCGTTTCGTTGAGTTAATGTTGTGGAATTAATTCTCTGTTTATGGACGATTGTATAGCGCAGCCGTCGTTGACCTGGTATACTCACTCGGCTGTTGTTCCAGTCGAATGCTCTACCAGCCAAATATATTAGGAAGTTGTTTCTTGCAATACAAAGTTATCGGACCACATATCGGCAGTACCGGTCGTGGGTGGTTATGTTTTCAGGCGACTAACGTGTGCGTGTGTGTTTGTTGTTTGTTCTCTTTTGCAGCTTCTCGCATTCGCTATGAAATCACACAAGGCAATATTGGAGGAGCATTTGCGGTCAAAAACGAAACCGGAGCGATTTACGTGGCTGGACCACTCGATTATGAGACGAGAAAAGAGGTACGCAGTGTAAATACGAAGTAATTTTGTATGGCATCGTCTTACGCGGCGAAGTCGACTTAGCAAGCTATTAGTTCAAACCATAAAACGAAAAATAATATAAAAGGCAACAAAATAATTACCCAAATTATCCAAAATGAGAAACAACCGTTTCAGTTTGAGTACTTTCCTAACCGTAAACGCTTAACGTTAGACGTGTCTCCATGCGGCACGTCCCTTATGAACTAGTGTTTATTCTGTACACTGCAATAAATATACAGTTATAGGTTACATAGTTATACAGCAGAATATGCTACTCTTTTAGCCAGCCGAACAACAAATGCAGATACATGGTTTAACCAACGACGACATAAACTCAATACAAAATCATTGACAATGCGACCGCTAAATTGATGAATGCTTTCACGCTGCTCTCGGATCAATCTTTTGCGTTGTCACGTGACTGTGCCTTGGTCCTGGGCTCGCCCACGTCGTTGATGTTTTTACGTCTTCGTTGTCGTTGTCGTCGGCGTCCTTGTCACCTTTCGTTATCTTCACTGGCCTACGGCAACGTTTAAATTTCACGCGCTCGCGTGCCATTTGCCGCTTGGCCCGTTCGGGCTCCGTCACAATCGGTAATACTGCCCCGATCTGTGGCTGGCGTTCCTTTTTTGTTTTTGTTCGCGCGACGAGCAGTATCGGCTTCGACTGGTCGCCTCGGACAACCTCAATGAGAACCACACAACGGTGTTGATCCGCGTCAAGGACGTCAACGACAACGCGCCGATATTTGATCGGCCGACGTATGAGGCACAGATCACAGAGGAGAACGACCGCAACCTGCCGCAGAAGATTCTCACGGTAAGTCCATAGGGCTAGAACCGAGTTAGAATGTCGTGGTCTCATCGTTGCTTTGCCGCTCGGCCTGGCGCCTTGCCTGTGTCCGCGCTCCGCTTACAGTACAACCTCACCCTGACGGCGTCTGACACCTACCATGAGAACACGACGTTTGTGCACATCAAGATTAAGGACATCAACGATCTGGCGCCGAAATTTGAGCAGGCGTCGTATGAGACAACGATTCCCGAGGCGGACGATGTGGGCCTGCCCAAGAGAATCCTTCAGGTATCTTTTCTGTTTCATTTATTTTTTGTTTAGTTTTTTCTGTTTTGCCCCCCCACTTTCCTCCCTATTCACGCGTCAAGTCGTGACGAGCTGACAGACGTATTTTGGCCTGGCCCGGTGTTGCCAGTTGTTTTGACAATTATTAGTCTATTTTTTCCTTCTACGCGTTTATTTCAGTTTACTAAGTTTCTCAACGAGAAGGAAGCCTTTTGTCAAGTCATAGTTATGGGACGATTGTGTTAATGTTTTACGTATCTGTGTTTGAGTTCTTTAATTTTCTTTTTCTTACTTGATTGTTGGCCTTTGTGTGAGGGCAGTCGATGAGTGTTACGCTCGCTCGACGTCTATTTTTCCTTGATGTGTACTTTTTTTATATTCTGCCATCTCTGACGTCACTGCTCAGAGGAAAAACAGCTGACTTGAAATATGTGTAAGCGCACTGAACAGCAACGTAAGCAAGTGGAAAAACAAGCCTTATATCAGATCATTATCAGATGAAGCCATAACGGTAACGTATCTCAAGATAGTGTCTAATATGTAAGATCTTATCTCACTATGACTGAATAACATAACGATATGGAGAAGTATATATATATCATCATATGTATATGTATATGATTTGGTTTGTATTACAGCTATAGTACAGTATGTCGATGAAGCTCACGCAGTTTGCCCGTGGTAATGGTGACAGGTTCTCTTCTTAAAATTCGACTTAATGAACATCCAAATAGCCACGAATCTTCCGTTGTGGCAATTAGCTAATGCTTTTGTGGTTTCGCTACCTTATTTCGTCCACCAGGTGACGGCAACCGATGGCGACCGGGACCGGGAGTCAGACATTGTCTACTTCCTAACTGGCCAGGGCGTCGACAACACCGACGCCGAAAACCACAAGTTCGCCATCAATCAGACAACCGGAGAGATCTACGTACTCAAGCCCCTGGATAGAGACCTACCCCAGGGCCGTTCCCAGTGGAGATTTACGGTATTTGCAGAAGACGAAGGCGGCAATGGTTTGGTAGGATTCGCTGACGTGCTTGTTAATCTAAAGGGTGAGTACGGTGGAAACGCCATTATAGCACCCATTGGTCAAGGTAACCCCGTTAGGGTTGCTCAAATATCCACCGCACGCATGTCGGCCTTTCGAAGTCACGTAGAGTCCAAATCCGAGAACAAATGCATGCGGCTATTCTCGACGAATTCCAGTCGAGTGGGAGGCTTTACTGTACACGACACCCAAGATGCAATGCTGATGTGGAAAGGAATCCGTGTAGCGTTCTAGCTAGGCGTAGGTAGCCCGCCTCTACCAGTGAACAGGTTGGGTCCACCACTCCGCTAATGATAATCGGTTGTCGCTGGTCTGCCTGCTTCTCTGTCTTCCCTCTGCGTTCTCTGTTGTTGCTGCGGCCTGAATCAACATCTCGGCCGTCGTCCCTCGTACAGACATCAATGACAACGCGCCGTTCTTCCCGGCGGCGGTGTACACGGGCAATGTGACGGAAAACGGTACGGCTGGTATGACCGTCATGACGATGACGGCAACCGACTACGACGATCCGACGGAGGGCGCCAATGCCAAACTGACCTATTCGATTGAGCAGAACCAGGTGAACGAGAATGGCGAACTGATATTCGCCATCGATGAAGAGACGGGCGTCATCTCAACGGCAGTCTGCTGTCTAGACCGGGAAACCAACCCCGAATACACCATCAAGGTAGGCGGAAACGACACCCGTGCTCATTTCGGTTATCCTAGGGCGACACGAGCTCGACGCACGGATATCGCGTGCGATATACGTAGCTAGCCGAAATACGATGTAGTTAGTAACAACAAGTGACAGAAAAAGTTTACGATACAATATGATTCAGGCGACGGCAATGTGGGTCGCTCTGCAATTGGAGGGGAGCCTTATTCGGCGTTAGGTCCGGAGCGAAATGTCACCAATTTCGTCGCTCGCAAAAAGCACACACAGTGTCTTGGCAACACTATGAAGTTGTTGTGGAAACTACGTCGTTGGAATTTGTTCCGCGGAACAGGTGACATTTCTGCACCTCGTAGATGTTGAGCTAATGAATAGTTGTCGAGCAGCTATCGTCTGTTGCGTAGGAGGGAAGTAACGGTGAATGCTTGCGATTCGGTGTGTATTGCATTGCAGGTAGTGGCGGT
>MNPL01011156.1:5662-45097 GCA_002081605.1 Tropilaelaps mercedesae
ACAACGAATTACGTTTGTAGTGACTGCCCTTACGAGATACACTCCATTCTAACACTCTCGAACGGGCAGTGAGAGGAGTAATCGCCAGTTAATAGACAGGACGATTCACGTTCGAAAAGACCAGTGGGTGGTCGTTCCGGAAGTTTGTCCCTGTCCTTGAAAGCTTGTCCTCGAGTGTTGGATTTATTCATGCCGATGTTTTATTTCAGCGTATTTACGTTCAAATGTATCTGCGTCCGCGTGTGCGTGTTTACATGAGCGGTGCGCCAATTTATCGTTAGAACACCATTACAAAGTGGTCATCAAAGACCCTTAAAGATTTCAGAGTGGCTGCTTGTTGGCATTTCGTCTCCTACTTCTATTGCACCCATTCTTTTTACAGGCGAATCATCTGTCAATTTGGTCTTGGAGGCAGCAGCGGCCAATGTGAAAAGCCAGGACCGGTGTGTCTCGTGACCCGCTGTAGTGCTAATAAGTGTATCCCCGGATCCGTGTTCAACACCGATTATAGCGATGTCGATGTGGTAACACATTTTCCATAATGCTGCCACGCAGTGGAATGTTGGCGAGATTGCTGGCGCGTATATTATAGGATGCCATACACCCAGCAAGTTTTGTTTATTGACCCTGTCGGAGCGACGCGTACATACGGAGACATTGCCGCCACCGCTGGTGCTACACAATTTCCGTTGTCGTTTGTTGACGTGGGGAACTTTTCGTGGCATCGGGCGATGCATTGGAGACGATGGTTCGCTCGAGAATCAACGTAGACACCGCCAGCCAATGTCCGTCGGCCGAGGATGCGATTGTTAACAGTTTCGAGCACATTGGCGACAATGTGTCGCTCGAAGAGCTCCAAGAGCGCATCGCCACCGTTAAGCTGTTCGCGTATGGCGTCATCGCCGTGGGCATCATAGTGCTTGGCCTCGTCGGCAATGTGATGAACCTGATTATTCTAACCCGGCCGAACCTCAAGGGCGTGACCTACGTCTATCTCACCTGGCTAGCGACGTTTGATTTACTCTCCCTTGTGTTCGCCCTGTTTTCCGTCCTCCGGCTGCACGGCATCCAGCCGAAATCGTACGCCGCGGCCTTCTTCTATGCCCACCTGGAGATGCCGCTGGTGAACTCGGCAATGACCTCGTCGATCTTTATTGTCCTGGCCGTTACGCTCGACCGCTACTGGAGCGTCTGTCTGCCGTCGCGTTACAAGGACATCCACACCGAGCGGTGGGCGCATCTGGCAATATGGCTGTCGTTCGTCGTCCCGGTTCTGCTGTATATTCCGGTCGGTTTCCAGAAAGAACCAACGCTCGTGGTGAACCCGCACACCGGCCACCAGGAATGGATGCCCTGTGATCGTTTGTCGGTCTCGCAGCATCCGGCCTATCGGCTCTACCTGCTCGTCAAGGAAGTCATCGTACGGGTAGGGCCCGTGTTCGTCATCGCCGCGCTGAACACCACAATCATACTCACATTTCGGCGGCTGGCGAAAAAGCGCAAAAGCCTCGTAGGATCGACGGAGAGCCGAAGATTTGCCGAGGAACGACGACTCGTCATTCTCCTGGCGTCGATTGTGATCATGTTCTGCGTCTGTATGACGCCGGCCGCCATCAACACAGTCCTCAACGGTGATCGTATGGAAAACAACTATGCCTACCAGGTTAGTGCCAAACTAGATAGTGACGAGGTCGCTGTGTGGATGGTGAAACTGGCTTTTTGATTTGTTTCGCATTTTCGAGGGCCAACGATAAGCTAGATGCTGCCCAGAAGCATAGTCACAAGGAAGATGATGAATAGTGGGCTAGCTATAAGCGATGAAAATGTTCGCTATAAAGACGAAACAAGTGTAGAAACGTCATTCTAGTAGATAGACGATCGAAACACGAGGGCTGTATGCATTTCTGTTTTCACCTGCCTGACCCTGACGTGAGTGAACTCGTTTGGTCGATATTGGCCTGCCCTGCGAATGCTTGCCAGGTATGCGTTGTCTGTAGGATATAAAGGCAAGCAGAGTAAACGTGATTAAGATACGCTGCACCTTCACACACCTACTGGAAGTCTGTTGCGGGCTCAATCAAGGATTTGACAGGCATTTCTATCGATTTCCGTTCGGTAGCTAAGCGTTATCGAAGCTGTCTGTTAGTGTAAAGCAAACGTCTAGGTGGACATCGCGTACCGATAAACCCCGATTAACTCCCAATAACTGCATCTCTTTTCCTCGACTCGTTCAACAGGTGTTTCGTGCGTTCGCGAACGATATGGAGATTAGCAATTTTGCAACCAACTTCTACGTGTATTGTCTCTGTTCAACGGAGATTCGCGCAACATTTTGCCGTGTGTTTCTCAGGCCATTCGCATGGCTCGCGCCACGATTCTCTCTGGAGACTTCGAGATGCGATCGGGCTTTAACCTCTCGAGATAATGCCTCGTTTGCTATGACGCCGAGCGGCAGCCGTACCCCTCACGACGCGCCACCGCCCGACGTCTGACTCTTCTCTCGGTATTCTGGTCCTCAATGGCATCACGCACGAGTTCGCTTCTCGATGCTCTAGGTAAAGCCGTGAAAGACACGGAATCGTCTTGCGCCGTTCGTGGCGTCTTAGACCCTCTAGAAGAGATGAAGACCACGAAGTCTTGCCTAAAGAAGTTCCGTCATCTTGTGAGGCCCTTAGAAGGCTTGTAGCCCTCGAATGCTGAGTGGCTTTGAATGCCACAGGCTGGCTCTTAGCCTCGGGCGTATCGCTGGGAGCTACCATCGCAGATCTCAACGACCAAACGAGACACATGCGTCATTTCGCGTTGTGTCGAAGCGGGATAATCCACAACGAACGGTGTTATCTTTAACTGTGTTGCTGATTCTAGCGCCCAAATATTACGAGTAGGTGATTGGGTAGTGACTGGAGCCTTAGCATGGGCTTCACTGCTTTCGCGTCAATCACGTTATGACAAGTACGCGAGAAGGGGTGGGTCAAATAGATAAGACCCGGACCGCATTCCCGACCGCGCTGACACAATTTTTGCATCTAGCAGCTCAATAAGGAGTGGCTATTTAGCAAGCGAAGCAAGCGAAGAGTAGAACAAAGTCTATGACTTGCCGAGGCATCGATAGAGAAATATTTTCCTTCCTGTCGTAAGGGAAGGTCGAAGTAAAGCGTTTGAGTTCATCACAAGTAACACCTTATTTAAAACGAAAATTATCTGTAATTAATATTAGCATCTCATACCATTCCTATGCCTGTACCATCATGAAACCAGATGTAATTCAGCAGAGTTTGCGGTTGAGTGGTGAAATCTAGAACTCATTCCATTCAAGTGTGTAAAGCGAACGTCAGCTTTCGACTTCAAATTTACGTGACTAAGAATAGTGCCATTTGTATATATAACCCGGCAACACCCGACTGCTTCGCACACTGCAGCTATCGTCGTTTAAGACAGTTTCACTATGCCATGCGATAACGTCGCCATCCACAGGGTTGCGCCAACGGACAACTAGTAAGCAATGACCGCACTAGAGCGGCCATGACACCCACACTGTTTATTTTAAGGAAAAAGTTCCAAAAATTCCACAGAAGCATCAATGTAAATTTCACGGTTCAATGTGAGTTGTGATGTCGCTAACTAAATTGCTTCACCGCTCAACGTTACAGACCAGTCTAGCTGAGCAAAGGTTATTTCGACTGCGTTAAAGTCTGTAGGTCACCTGCGCGCAGGTCGTTTTGCCCACAACAGTGGCCCTCGTCCCGTAAGCACAATAAGAGGAAACTTCTGTGACCAAAGTGCGTCCAATGGAGCGTGGTTGACAGCCTCTCGGCAAAGTCGAAGCAGCGTCTGGATTTTAAAGAGAAAGAAATGATCATAGCATAGGGAAGTTCGTACATTTGTTCTCTGTTTTGCAATCTTAGTTTTGAAAGTCAATAGGTCTCCATCGATAGGGGTTGAGACCGATGAGTCGGTGCATGGACTGACCTAATGACTCAGTCATTGCACAAATCCGAACGAAAATCATATATTAGAGCACTTTGCGATTTCTTTTTCTTCGGTTTTTAGCAGCATGAGCAGGGTTCTTGGACACATCCCTTGCCTCTGTCAGGTGTGATATGAGTTTTCGAAAGATTGAATAACAATGAAATAGGGGAGACACGTTGTCGAAAGCAACTAGCGATAAGTAGCAACGCTTCGGTGTGGGCCACGAGTCGGCGGGTAAAACGGCTCTGACCATTGTACTCAACAAAAACAATGTCGCGCGACGCGAAGATTAAGCTACAATAAAGTGCCGACACAAGTGTATGTGGACTATTGTTCAAACGCAGACAGAAAGGCCACGCGAATCACAAGCGATACCGCTCTGTTTGACAAAGGATATACTCAGTTTAATCGGCTCAGTTCATTGAGCGAACCTAGCGCGTAGCCAGCAGGACACCGAAACGACAAGTGGACATCGACATAGTAAATTACAGACTCCATTGCAGCCACTGTCAAGGTTGATGCTAGCAGTCAATAGCGACTATTGACTTCAGCAATATCGCATCGGACGGAAACGGCCGTGCTTAAGCAAGAATTTGCCTGCAAACTGCGTTTCTGCTAGATCGAGCGCACGAGGACTAGCTACGATACAGACCCGTTCGATGATCAGCTGTCGTTCTTAACTCGTAGCAAGTGACAGCCGATGGTACGGGCACCCCTAGTGAGAAGAAAAAAGGTTTCGTTCTTTTGTGTGCTTCTCAGCCTATTCATTCGTGCTGCCGCTCGGAACGCTGAGCATAAACGCCGCTGCAAAACTGTTTTAGTTTTAGGCGTGCTAACGATGTAAACAAGTCACACGAGCGACTGGCTTAGCTGCAACAACGGTGTTGACAGCATTTCTTCCACAGTTTGTATTAGAGGGTTCAGTCAAAACCTATCCTACTCTGGGCGGCTGCAGATCTCAAACTCGTCACCGGACAGAAGCAAAGTTTTCTCAGTATGTAGTGTCATCATTTTAGATATGCATAAAAAAATCGATCAGATCGTTCAACCAATGCTTAACGATGAGTGTAGAGGCAAAGAAGTTATCTAGTGCCGAAAGTCAACGATATATTGTCAAGCTTTCGCTGTCTGCATGGTGACACTGCTGCGTAAATCCATCGAAAATTGGTGAAAATATTGGACGGAACTAGCCTGCCGGTACGCACCGTAATATACTAACGCCAGCGATTCTGTGATGAAAATTTCGGTGTTGAAGGTCACCGAAAAGAAAATCGCACTTAACAAAATCGCGCTAACACATCTGCTAATCGTAGGGGTGGCTCTCCTGTATAGCACGCAAAGGTGCTCATACAACTCTACAAAAGGTGGCATTTCGTTAAAAGAGAGGGAAAACGTCAAACGTACGTCTGCTAAAAATTAACAAGTGAAATGACTATGGGACATTGGCGGATATTAGTGGAGATAGCAAGCATATCTGTAGCCATTTGGCCCGAAAGTCGGTCGAGTCCCTAGCACATGAAGAAACTGTCCGCCAGGCATTTAGTAACGCCAGTGATGGTATGCTTAATTCGCAAAGCTGCGAAGGTGATAACTAAAACGACTTGCATTATCGAAGGCCATGATCTATGTATGCCGAACAATGTAAATGTATGTAAATATCGTGTACAAACATAAATGTTCTGTCAAGCGGTAGACAAATAAATAAGCACATGAAAAGTAGATCTGTATGTGAACTTACATTCGCGCACTCAGAATTGTTTAAATGCTAAACTATTATACATTTCGTACTTTAAACTGGCGACAACGCATATGACAACAGGACAATGCAATCATTCGAACTTGATCTTTCCTCGGCAAATTGTGCGCGTATTCTCAAAACAAGCTTTTCTATAGCTCTGTTGTCAAGTAGAGGGTTTCTCAGATACTATAGTGTTATACCAATCAACTTTCGTAGCTTGCAGCTGACGGCAAGCTAAGTCGAGCATACCTTTCTAACAGAAAGCTATCGATAGTGATTTACAAAACAACTTGCTTCTGTCAAAGTTCAGCATCATTTTTTTAGACATAATTTGTATGCAGCGTCGCTATAAAATATGAGGTCGCTTAGAAATTAAATGATCGTGAACCACATGCTGTGTTTCACGATCATTTAATGGAGTGGCTAGTTGAAAACTAACTTTAGTCACAATGTTGTTATGGAATTGTTTATAGGAAAATCTACTCACTACGACAAGTATTGTTTTCATAAAAAAGTACTTCTTTCATTTGGTTGTTTCCGTTCGATACGACGAGTCTGCTCGGACAAAGTTGAGAGCTCGTTCTTTGTCCACCTGCTCTATACAGAAACGAGTCGAAATCTACCTATTCAAATTCCACAGATGAAACGCTTTTATGCGCTAGGAAGCATGCCGCGCCTACCAGATCTAAAAACACATGCCCTATGATTGGGTTTATGAAGATCTGAGTCCTATCCTAAACTCGATCCTAACTACATTCTGCTCTAAAAAAAAGGCGTAGATCCTGAGGACATCCTGTTCTAAGAAAGAGGTGTAGTTGTGCGTGCCGGGGAGATTGAAAACACAAGTGTATCTTCTTCTGCTTGGCTGGTGAATTTTCTAGCCAAATCGATTTCTTACATGTTTATTTAACACTGCGGATTATTGCTGCTCTCATCTTCGTCAATCACACATACGCAATAAACGTTTCTCAATCTCTTTTGGCCATTGCCATCAGATTGCATAGCTTTCCACATCTACTGGAAAAAATGGAATAGCGTCCCCCTATTCCCATCGCATTATAGAGATTACATCACATTACCTGGTTATAAGCGGCAATGCATACGCCCATCAGCGACACAAACATGACTGAATTCTCTTTATAAACATGCATTATCGAACATTACGCTGTTTCGTATACGATGACACGTTAAACTAAAATCGAACCTCGTTTTCCTTCAATAACATCTCAAATAGAAATGCGGTTTGGTACTCAAGATTAATTAATACCAGTGGTCATTGGTTTCTGCGTTAAATATGGTAACTAGATCTTCACGAATTTGTTTCAGTGGTCACGCTAAAATGATCCATTATAGTTTGATAGGTTAGACTTTGATAGCAGCCGTGAATGCCTCCATAATCCAGCCCTTGCGGAAACACTGATTTGCTAATTTACTCAACACGAACCAATATTGGGATTTTAGAGGTAGAGGACCTGGAAATACTAAAATTTCTTATCCAATAATATTTCGCATAAATTCTCAGGTTCGTCTGGTCGCTCAATAAAATTAACTGAAAAAGTTAAGTTGGCTACTAAGGTAGGTAATGTGAACATCAGCTTTTTAGCAGGAAGAGGATGACGTGAACATCTGGTGCCACACGAGAGACAATCACACGACAATGGCACGCCTCACTTCATACTGCTAACTATATGTACAAAAAACAGGAGACCAGATGAAGAACCTGAACAGGCTGCACTTGTACTTATTTGCATTAAGGCGTACCACCATTAATGACGTGTGAAATTTTCGATAAAAATTGACTATTCCTATTCACAAATTATTCACCGTTTCATATCAACTATTGTTTAAAAACAAAAACAATGTCATCATATTTACACAGAGTATGGCGTGCACCTACATAAACGCTGGCGCGTCGTGGCCAATGCAACGCCTTTATATATCAAAACAACGGAAATAGCAATATAATTAGTAATACTCTCTATGGAGTACTTATCCAGGATGTCTACGCATTTCCCAGAGACTGCATAGAGAAGGAGATCAGTCCCGTTTGAGTCACCTTATTTCCTTGCTTTCTAGCCAGGTTTTTCCCTGCGGCCATTACCGGTATTAGAGGCGACAATGGCGACGCACGATAACTCCGATGAACTCTGCGCTTCCACAAATGCCTCCTTTGTCGCCGCAACAACTGTGATAAATAAAGACACGCGGCTTCAAGTGAAGCTAACTCGCGCTGGTGCACTCTTCCACAAAATGCTGTATAGTTATCGTGCGTTCGGGGGGTTCGTATTCTGAATCGGCTTGAAACTTTTGTCAGTTAGGGCTCAGAGTCGTACCACATCGATAGACACGAAAAGTTTTAATTAGTAAGGGCCATTTTTGTCTTAATGTTACTGGGTGAAAGTCGTTTAACAACGTTGATCAAGGTTATAATTAAACCACTAAAGCGCAAAAGGAAAGTGAAATGGCACCCAAAGACAAGCATAACACGTAGTCCCGATTCAGTAAAAGGCCTTGCTGAAGAGCTACTTCTATATCGCTTTGCAAATATTGCTCCACGTGTGCATATTTCCGCTATCCGCGAGCTATGTCTGAGTTTCATGACTGTAATTATGCTCGTCGATGGAATTTATCGATGTCCTTTCTTTTTATCTGTTAGACTATGCTGTGACAATTTAGCCATATAAAATTATTTGTAGTCTTAATGAGCCCGACTACTTTTGTTGAAAAGGTATCAACGTTACACCGTAATCTTTATACGGATTTCACTATAGACATGCTACATTTACCGTTTAAATATTAGCCGCTCCTCCAACACTTTTCCGATGCACGCAATCTTCAATGTACAGCAACTATTAATTGCGATTTAACCACCCAATGCGAAACGTGGTCTATTTACATCTATTCATAGTAGTATACATGTATGCAGTTTTTTGATATACATTTTCGTCATACGAATGAGAACAACCTCGCAAAATGATTCGACTAAAAAGAGGCCCGGGTGGATAATCTCCGATCATAACAAAAATCGCATTTTAATTTTTTTCGATGGCCTAACTGCGCCGTCGAGAAAAGACGTCACACGTCGGACTAAATCGTCGATGTTCTCACATACTGAGCGTCGGAACGAAGATTCATTGGGTGCCGAGGTGCCTCTGAACCTACTCATAGCTCTCGACATCCTCGGCACTCAGTCGGTATTCGCGACTCAACAAAGAGATGTTGCCATTCTGCATGTCGATGTTTCTTGTATTGCACAAATGTAGCAACGCGACAAAATTTCTGGATACTTCATGCTTGCTTGTGCTAGCGACGACCTTCGAAACCGGAACAGCTTCACCCTGGCGCATTTCGCTTAGCAACCGATTGGCGTAATCGGGTAGCCGGAACTTCGGACGGGAGCTCAACTCCTCGAGAATAGGCATAATCCGCTCCTCCCAGGCCCGAATTCGCTGATTCATCGGGTCTAGTTCAAGAGCGCCGGTTTTGTACATTTGACCGTCCTCCATTATCGTCTCATCCATGGGCGTGGCTTGGTCGCCAGATCCAGCCATGTTAATTGCGCCGCTTGACGCTCTCGAAATATCGATAGCATTCAGGTCTCCCCGGCGCGACACGTCTAAATCGTCATCTGAGAAACCTATCGACAGGTTTCATTTGTGTTAGAGTAATAAATGGGCAAATGTGAGGTTTAGTCGCATCTTTACTCCGATGACGAAAAATCAGGAGAAGTCAATTCACTCTACGTGCATCCTATTCATTAAGGGTATAATCAGTTTTCCAAAATTTATCAGTTTTTTCCAATGAATCTATTTTTTCATAAAGTATACACACCTGTATCCATCACAGACTCGACTAGTGACTCATTGGCGCTCGCTGGCCGACTAAGCGGTTCCCTTTCGGGACACTCATGGCCAGCATTTTCCAGACGACCATGAGGGGATTCACCCTCAGGGTTCTCATACGGACCCGCAACGGGTGAAGTCAGTGCGTCGTCTTTCAACTCAGGCGCGTCGATCTAAACAAAGACACGTAAGAAAACACGGGTTAGGAGCACAGAGCAGACTTTGACCTAAGCGAAACATTGGGGATGACCTAATTAGTCTAGCGTCATGACTTACAAACTAACAGGATGCCTCTTGGACGCCAACAGCATGTCATGACCGTGTCAAAACGCAGATAATGTTCGTTCTAGAGAGCAGCTCATTAAATGTTTGTTCGTCGGCGTGCAAACGCAATAGAACAAAATGGCATATCTTGATTAGTTTTTCGGGAACACTACTATGAAGCGCTGCTGGAAGTGAACAGGCCACTAATATTCGTGTAATAGTGTGAAACTGAAGCCCGTGCAATGCGCGCATTTGCAGGGTTGGATCACCTTATCGCACTTTTTTAATAAATCACCAGAAGACGCTGCTTCAAGCCAGCCCTGCCGGACTTTCTGCCACGAAAACGTGCATATAGATGCCTCCTAGCACAGTGCTTGCAATGAAGATGGTGAGAGGTTTGATATTGAAACTCAAGAACGATAAAGCTTTTGGTCTTAACCTTCGGATTTTGGCAGAAAGTAAGGGCTTTTCTCGCAAAAACAGCCTTTCCCATAGCTTATTTCACTGTTTAAAAGGTGGAAGAAGCACTTCACACGGTACGCAGTCTTTATCAGCCTTAAGTCGGCATTTTACAGGGTTCCCATAAGAATTGACCGACAAGGCTGGCACGGTTGAAGTGAGGTTCAAATATTGAAATTATTGGTGTCATTATTTCGCAAGAATCCTATAATCCCGTACGACGGAGTCCATGAGCATGAATATTTTTATCAGATCATAGGTCATCCTCAAGGGAAGTGATCTTCGGCTGCTTTTCTTTACGGTACATCTAAATTATTAACCAGACTTTCGTCTCGCGCTTAACTTATATTATTATAACTTATATCACATTCTGCGCGATATTCACCATGGTGGCCACGGCGTTCAAATGTACTGCTTACAAATACTCCCGCTGAAGACGTTATTGTCGCTCTTTGGCGTAAAATTAGCATGTGTAGCTTTTCAAATCTCAGCTTGTTCCGGGAAAGTCTTACGAACAAGCAAGTAGAACAACTGGATACGGCGAAGCCAACCTTTTTCGAACGAGCAAGGGTATTACCCCTTACAGCCCACAGCAAAAAAATCCACTGTTTTGCCAGAACTCGTCTATCCATTAAAGATCCCATTCTAGATTCTGCCTAGCGGAAACGCCATCCCTGCAACGATGTTGCAACCAGTATTACCATTAAGGTAAGGCAAATCCCGGCAGATTTCTAAACCTCGCTAGCAGTTCTGTCTTTGGCCTGGCTAAGCCCATTTTAGCTCAAGCGACCGTGAGCACCATTTCCATTAGCCAAATAAGGGCTGCATTTGTGTGTATTTCCACATGCCACTTCGTACCACCAACAATATTGTGCCAAACCCCTAGCGAGCTACATCTCGACATCTATGATATTTTAGCAAAATATTTACCTAATACCATGACTTAAAAATAATAAACAATGGACCAGCACCCATTTCTTGGTTCCGGCTCCAGTCACCAACAACGATGGTCCACAGATCCGTTTTAAAGGTCGGCGCACGGGTAAGTACTCGTATACCTTGAAAAGCCTCACTCTTTGATCGAGCAGTTACATTATTCCATAGAGATCTTTCGCCATCGCGGTCGTTGCGTCACAAAGCCTCACTCTCGTTTGTGACGGCAAAGCTTTCACAACCCTGACCGGTCTGTTGACCTTTGCCGGAAAGGAGGCATGTCGGTGGCAGCAAAGAACGAAAAAGAACGCCGAGCGACAGCTGCAGTGGAAAGCAACATAAACTGCTTAGGTTATTCATGAGGCGAATGAATAAGCGAAATATAGCGGTTTGTGACAAAACAAAAAAGGTGGGAACCTGAATAGGCTTTGCGGTGTTCTGTGCAACTGTCGGTCTATTCTCTATAGATATCGAACATAGCTTGTAGGTATTTAAACGAAGAACGCGCGAAAGAGAGAGCACGCGTGAAGGCAGCGCGTGGGATTGTGCGCGTCTAACATGCTACATATGGCCAACCATACCGAACCTCGGGATCAGTGATTCATCTTTCACTGAAAAAACAAATTTGACTTCGAGAAGTTCGTTTTTCTTGGGTGATGTGCCAGGCTCCCAAGTATGGTCCCAATTTTCTACACCGTAAAAGACCAGATACATAATCTCATAGATTTTCTCATTGAAAAACGCAAAACAGCTATTTTTTACCAGTTCGATTTGTTTCGAAATGATATAAAATACGCGCCCGTCAATGCTGAGGCGACGGCTGCGACGAAACAATTTCTTGAAATTAACTAAGTCACAAATGTTGTTCCCCCTGATCAAGCTTGCCTAGAATTGGAATTTCCCAATATAAAAGCTTTTATTTCCGACTTCCGCGGGGCACCCATTCGTTCGGACTTACGAAAGCCGTCATAGCGGCCTATCGCTCTGTAAACGAATTTGTATAAAAAGAGTACTTCGTGCTTGGCAGCGATCGTATTACAGTATTTCAACCGGCATGAGCATTTAACTAAATAAAGCACGTCTCTCGTAGTACTGATTTCTGTAGTTATAGATCTTGTTGTAATTCTAAGCGGATTTTATTCTTAGCTTGTTATTACTTTATAACTCTTTACCAAGATATTCCCGCCACTAATTGAAAAGTTCCATAAGTAGAAGTGGCATGGATACGTACGATGCTGTGGACGCCGTTGAGCGGTAGAGACGGTGAGGTGCGTTTTTCGACAGTGTCGTGTGCCGGTTTTCCTTCAGGTGGACTGAAAGCTTCTTGAGTAGCTGAAGTCGACGAAGCTTCCAAAGGCTTGTCCGTCGTGTGACCAGCACCCTCTTCCTTCACGTCTCCCTCACCAATACAATCCACCTTCTCAGCACCAAGTCCGTCGTCCTGAGGCTCTTTGGCCTTTTTCTCCTTCCATTTGCTACGCTTTTCCTGGAATCATATATGCATGGCTGTTATATTTGATCCTAACACCTTTCGCTACATACAAAAATGGTTAAACAGCACTGGATGCATGCAAACCGTTTAATTTGTAAAAATGCTACATATATAGCTAATTCCGTGGAAAATCTTGCACTCTTTGGCTAAATTCTAAATTTTTTTATTTCGTTAAGTTTAACACGAGAAATGTCTCATGGTCATGTTCTGGTGATGCAATCACAATGGAGTCATGTTTAATTTTTTAACTTTGTTTAAATTATATGCGCTTTAGAAAAGACTGTGTTCGAGCATTATGATATGGATGAAAGACTCTGTTTTTTAACTTCCAAATACTTCACCCTTCTATCCAATTTAATAAACTTCGCCAGCATTGGATAAGCTCGTTTGAGTGCCAATCATGTGCTAGGTAACTGCTTGCATTCTGCCAGACAATCCAACTAGAGATACAATTATTGCAGAGTGATTACAGAACGGTTTTTTGACTTTATTTAATCACTGTGAGCTGTGATAGAATATATACGAGCATAACTTTAGACAACTTTTGGCGTATATGGTTAGGTTTACACTCCTTGCAGCCGCGTTCGAGACATAAGCACCAGCTCTTAGAAAAAAATTATGAATTTATTTGACTTCGAAAAGTATTTGAGAAGATGCACTTGAAATCTTGAACTAACTTGTGATAATTTGGTTCGTACGCGCTGAGTTTCTAATCAAGATGTGGGTTACATAAACTGATCTCTCTTGAAGGAATTTAACAACAATGGGAGGGCCGAAAATATTTCGCGCCTTTACTAAAAATTTACAGTTGAAAGCTTACCAACGGATACTAAAGTTTTAATCTTAAACGCAACATTCTTTAAGTTTCGACTCATCAAATGCTATAATATTTTGATACAAGAAGTGAGCTGTTTGCTCTAAAATGCTCAAGCACGCTCTCTTTCAGAGAGCATATCTTCTAACCCCTTTTTATGGCCCTATTATGGTGGCACTATAATCGCGTAATATATCTTTACAACATATCAAGCAAGTAATCAATAAAATTATAAATTAAACATTTAATTGGCAGAAAAGATTAGCATTTTTCGCAAGATTAGCTATATACACATTACACATTTTTGCAATCTAATAGACGTTTCCTGTATCCAGATATGCTGGCCGGTTTTAGGATAGCATGAAGTATTTTAGGAGCTTCGTTATCAACGTTATGTGTTGCTGGATCTTTATTAATACCGTATGTTTCTTAAAAAGGGCACCAAAAGAGTGAAACGTGTAGAGCTTTCCCTACTTTTAGTTTCCCTGTGACAGCCAAGTATATTTCGCGGTGTGTATGTGTACTATATTAATTTATTAATGTTTTAGAAATAAGTGGAGAAACTTGAGTGACATGCCCGAAAAAAATCGCAAAGGCTTGATTTGAGGACGAATACACAAAAGATGAAGTTAGAAATGCATGTACGGATTCTTACGCAACTCACATGCCTTAGATGAATTAGGGCTACCATTTGCATACCTTACCAATAAAAAAAGTAAAAAATCATTACTTCTGTTTTGGCCGCGCTCTTTTTGCTTCTTCGTTTTTTTCCATGCAGGAATTCACACAATGTCATCTTCGCTGGTAGTTTTTTTACTCGGGCTCTCATTCGCTTGTTTTTCAAATCTGACTGGGCGTCTTCTGTTACGTCTTTTCCTCTAAAAAACGTCAAAAGCATTTTCACAACATATCAGAATTAACAAACGTCGGTAAAGATATATAAAAACAACAAGTGTAAAGCTGAAGTGCGAGGTATGAATGTAATTTACCGGCAAATTCATGGCTTATCAAGTCAGCTGCTTGTTTTAACGCATGGCTAGTAATTTTGATTTTTTCTTCGGAACGTGAATGAAGAAATCACTTGATTTAATGGATCTCCCATTTTGAAGTTAAATTTTCATACAATTTACAAAAAGCATTAAAATGTTTGGGATATGAGGTTGCACATTGGGTTTCATTTATTTCTGACAATCAAGGATCTTTAGATGAAAACGGAGCTTCCTACTTTTCGTAGACCTACCAACAAGTTATACTATGGTTTAATAAAATCTTAAATATTTCTTGATTCAGACTCCTTTGAAATGGTTAGTAACTGAAGGTGATGGTAGCAACATTCACTATCTTTAGCAAAAAGAGCGTAAAACTTTAATTAGCGGTTGTAAAACTATTTGAATGTCAACACAGTAGTTCAAAAGCATAAAAAAGGGACAATATCATCAATCTTTCAGCCATATCTTTGATACAAAAGACATCAACATGATATGTCTGTTACATAAACTTTGCACATTAGCAGATCAATTAACCTTCAATTTGAAACCAACGTAGAAGATTAATTAAGCATAAAAAAACAAATTTCATGGTTAACAGAATGTTACAATAACGAAACGTAAGCTAACACAACGTACAATAGCGTATTATTATTGTTTTCGGCAGAAGCTAACAAGGGGTACATAGGGTCTGACAACTGATGAGGATCGTGGCGAGCCACAGAAGGCGTCGACGTCATGTCAGGTTGCCCAAACATTGACTCCGCAGGTGAATTCCGAGGTGGGGTTGCAGAATCATCCCCGCAGGTTCCTCCGTCATCTCGATCCGACAGTTCTGGTATGCAGGAAATTCAGATGCAAGAAAACAGGAATGATAATTTAAAAAATACGCCTATAATATAACAAAAACGGCCATTGCGTTAATTCTGACATTAAATTTGAATCAATGGCGCAAAAAACAATAGACCACTTGGTTACTTAAGATAGCCCGTTCATTCTAGTCATAACCGGATATTTATCAAAGAATCAATATAGGGAGTGCGCCATTTTACACAAGGTAATATTCGACTAAACATGACGCCATAAAATGTAACCAGGTGCCTACACCTACAACTAAAATCATTTATTTTCCTGAATAGCATTAGTATTTCTTATTAATACGAATGCAAGTCTAATAGTTAGTCTCATTCTTTGTTTCCGGTAACTCGCATAGTTTATAGCGTTTTTCAGAAAAAAATTATGGTCGAAAACTCTAGTTAATCGTGGATTAGGAAGCGTCGAATAGAGTTTCGAAGAAGGGCTAAATACTGGAAATTGTCAATCCCACTTTTTATTATTTTTTTACCATATAGTTGCATTCAACGGCTGTCAGTTTTCTTTGATATGCTGAAAAACATTTCTGTTCTTGCTCACCATCACAGACGCGATCAGAAGGTCGATTTCTCTGCCGCTCTTCATAGTAACCTAATGTCAAATCTAACGGCATTCCATCCTGGTTGATAGGCCAGTTGACCCGAAAGTCATTTTTACGCCCGATAGGATCGCCGTTAACGTCACGTAGCTCAACGTGCACCGAAACCTGTACAAGATCGAAATATAAATGCATTGCGGTAGAAAGAAAAAACATTTGGTAAGATGTGTATAACACAATTATACGGGTATCGTCACCAGCTGTACGAACCACCAGTAAGACGTATGATTGCATTGATACAAATGAAGCTTGAAAAACACAAATTTCTTAGCCCGATCGCGACTTCAGCAACAACACAGGACGACTAGTTCCTCAACAATTAGATTATGCTGTGAGTTCCAAAATAAAGTAATTGTTCTACTAACTTCCGGCTTTAGAAGACAAGCACGCAGCTGAGTGATATAGGTTAGCCCAACGTTGTTGAAATTCATCTCGCTTCCGTCCCCCAGCTGCGGTATGTCATCAGGCGATATCAACTTGTATTCGTCCAAACTGCAATGATAATGATTGCATCAACATATTTTATACAGTTGCATAAGGAGACTCAAGTTCAGCGGTTTTACAACAAAAAGAAGATCGTTCGGTGTAGCAATTAATCTGCATAGATATCCTAAGGAGCACGAAGCCGTCTAACTAATTTATTCATATTGTACAGTCGAATATGTGAATAATACGAGAAAAATAAACTCAGCAAGGATAATATCTTCCATTGTTAAAAAATATAATCTTGTATATGATTATCTTAGCCATCAGATACGGTTGGTTACAATACACGATGCATGAGCGGCTTTAGTAAGTAGACGTTGAAAATGATTGATCTATACAGATATCTATACATGCGCAGTCTTGGTTAAAAAAATAACCTGAGTTACACAATTGAATTTCACTACTAATTTCTGGGTTAGCTCGCGTTTAACAACAGGCGACGTACCCATCAATCAAAGCCTTTCGCTTTTTTGCTCGTTTTGCTTTGGCGCTCTCATCTGGATTGTTGGACTCCTCGTCGTTCTCTGTTTTTTTCACGTTATATGCCGTTCGCTGGAGATCTTCAAACAGCTTCTCGAGATAATCAACTTTCCGCGCGTAGACTTCCTTGCTCGACTAGAATAGGACAAAATTTCATTTTGCTGCGACCATTTTGTCGAAAAACCAAATAACAGTTTGACTTGCTTTCTGTCATAGAGACAGACAGCTTACATTTTTTTTTATTTTATGAAGGGCATTTAATATGTTCGTGCAGATAGTCAGCAGATTTATGGCTATCAGATAAAAACAAACAAAATAGTATCACTAATACGTGTACAAATAGAGGCAGCGTTGAGTCTCTTTATTGAAACTGAATTCGCTTCCGACGAACCTGCAATATTAAACCTGCGTTGGCAAAATTGATGGTATCGATGGAGATTTGCCGTACTTCCTTAATGTATTTTTCCAGAACATCGAGGCTGACAGCAAAGTTCTTATTTAAATCTCGAATGGGCTTGAGCATCTCGGCATAAGTCGACTCAAGCTCGCGAATGAGTTCAACGTGTTCGTTGGGACTCGTACACCGTTCAGCCCCCATCTGCTTAAAATAGAAAACCACCGCAAAACAAAATACAATGTTTGTGTGTTAAACACTCGTAACTAATTTCCATTCATAGTGCATTAAAATGGTAGTTTTGCTGATTACAAACGCGATTCTAAAAAGTGAATTCTAAGAACTCCTGAAAAGCAGACACAGAAGGAGTTTTTAGAAAGTCTATATAGCAGTACAACAGTTTCACAAGAGAGAGAAACGTTTATGGCATATACAAGACGACCGAAACGGCAATGCATTGCCAACGGAGGCAGATCTTCTGAGTAGAACTAAGTATGCCTAAGAGATGACATACGCGTTGGACCCTTTTTAAATTCAATCATCTCTTATTGACGCCGTTCATCAGTTGCGTACACATGTATGATATCGATTGACCTTCTGCCAGCTATAACATTTGCACTAGTTTATTTTGAGGCGAGCATTTATAACGCTTGATGTGTTGAAATCACTTGGGATGAAATGCACAGTGAGATCAAACTCTTCACTAGTTTGAGCTTTAAGCCGTGTACGGACAAAAACTATACGGAGTAGTCGAAAAAATCTCTAAGTGATTTTCCATCGCCCATAAAGCAACGGTAGTCTTCAAACCAGCGGCATCCGGTTTGTATGACTTTCTTCTAAATTTCAGTTACTAGGATTCTGCCGCTCGATTGCTGTCAGTACACGCATTAGGTAGTACCCCATTGCACCGAGAAACCTCAGGCACCTTTGCCGCTTAGATATTTACTTCAGCAACAGGTTTGGGCAGAAATTGAATGTAATGCCGGTCTAATTCTGATTTTGGTTTAGTTTGAATATTCATAAAAGATCATATACGTATATACTCACAGTCCATCTTAGTTAGGGACAATTGAATTTTGATGTAAAAAAACTGTGGCAAAGGAAAATAATGCAAACTGTTATTTGCAGTATGTCTGTCACTCAGAGTGGGGATAAAGCACTTGTTCTACACATATGATATGGGATTCGGCGTCGATATTCAATCCCTTTACGCTTTTCATTGATGCTTTTGGCGGATAAGGATTGGAAAGGATTGTTTAGTTAACGATGTTGATGCGGAGACAATGGAGTGTCGTATTACTGTTACGATGGATGGAACAGGACGTCTGCGCTCAGCTCGAGTCCCTAAGCGACAAAGTGTTAGGTTGCTAATAGACTAGAATTGTTGCCGCTTTGATGGAAATCAACGGCAAGAGGGACAACCGGAAATAGGACGAAAGGGTAGAGTCAAAATTCCTAAGCGAGTAGAAAATGAACCAGAGAACCGAACGAACGCGTGTAAACTTTTCAGCAGCAGTTGAACAGACTAATTTATGGATACGTCCCATGCTAGCAGTTAAATTTCCCTTACACAATACAGCAACCGTACTCTCTATGTAGCATTGACGTAAACCCCGCATACATGCATAGATAACGAACTACACAGCGTATAACCCTGACGGATATATTTCGAGAACAAGACGAAGTGGGCTGTGTTTCATGGTCAGCGGAACCGAATATGCGACATGGCCATTTCGCCACACTCCTTCAGATCAGAATGTTGATTTCTATCAAAACAACAATACACCACTGTTAATTGTTGTGTACATTTTGGATCAGTATAGAGAGCTAGTATGTGCAAAGACAATCCTGGATAGTACAGAAATACATTGCCAATTATATGTAAATCTAGTCAGTACCAAATCGGACTTAGAGCTTTTGCGTATCACCTGTTTTTGGCGCCAAAGCGGCTATTGCTCTTTCGAACGTTCACCGACCGTCCCTTCAAAGCAAAATTTGCTTCCCGAATCATAGCGTGAATGCAAGCCCACAGAAATTACTGCAATAATAATTATGGTACACATTATTGGCGTTGTGAGCCCTACATCAGAATTGAAATAATAGCGCACGCAATACGCAGTGTGAGCGTGAAATTAGCACAGCTGACCCACATATGACCACCGATGTTTTGTCCTTTAAAGAGATTTTTCTTCTTAGTTTATTCGCTTTCGCACTTGACGTGAACACAAGGCTCGCCATCTCTTTAATTCTTTAATATGCACTCCTTTATGGTTTTTAAAGAACAACCGATTTTTTAGAACGATCTCTATGTAGCATGATCGTCGTTCAACAACTCCTGTCTGAGCGTCAGCTGAGATCGGAACATCAAACGAGATCTCTGATGAAGTGATACTTTCAGAGGTACATTCACTCGCACTTACCCTGCCACGCATCGTGCTCATTTCGGATAGCTATGAGTAAGCGGAGATCTTTCACGCTCTACATTTGCACAACATTTACAAACACTACCACCATTGGCTTCTGTGTTATGCTCCGATCTGTTCGGAAACATAGAGTTGTGCTAGTGGGTGACACAGAGAGGTGTGTTTGCCAATAGCAACAGACGACGCGCGGAAAAGATGGCGCCAAATAGTGGGCTATAGCGCGCCCAAATTTAAATAGACATCGGCCAGTCGGGACAAGAAGTCGGTGTTAAATCAGCAGTCTTACTTAGAATTACGGTACCACCGTGACGATATTCTTTTAACTACACATCCACTTCGTGCGGCTAAGGCGTTGACATGAAAAAAATCCTAAAAGAGAAATATTACGATGCGAAAGAAATTTACTTCCCCTTCCACGACGTCTTTTCAACCGGGACCGTCAAACGACGAACTGTCTCCGTATGTTCGTTAAAATGTCGCCGTTCCCAGTAACTAGCACTTTATTCAAGTTTCAATTCAAGTTATAACCCGTATGCTTCAAGAAAGCGAATAACATCGTCGAATCGCGCAAATAAGCTATTGTTGAACGAAATCCGCCTTGTATAGAAGAGGACCTTGACATGTCAAATCGCTACGACATGGAAAAGAGAGTTTTCAGTACGAAACATTTCCAAGATTGAGGACAAGCACCATGATACACAACTAATAAAAAAATAATTTGTAGAAGCGTTGTAGCTTCATATTACGAGAAATTATTTAATAAAGAAAATGTTCGATAAGAAATTTCACCGCATTTTGCAAAAAAAATTAAGAACGGGACCAGCGTGAAAATATACGGTAAAAGTTATTCACAGTAAACATTTAGTCGTATGGTAGAGTATCACATAAACTATATTATGCGTGTTATAGTGTGCGTAAAATCAAATATAATTTAAATACTTTCTTATTTATTGTCAAGGGAGACCGGGTGATGACAATTGTTGCGTGATTGCTATTGTCAATAGCATCCTAATAATAATAATAATAATAATACAGCAAATTGGTTTATGCACACTGTGTTAGCATCAAAATGGACTTAGTAAAAGCTGCACATCAGCGTTTTTAGATGCAAGCCCCGAAATCTTTCCATTCCTGGCAACAGCGGGGTGAACGATAGCCTATACTAGTTACCTGCGACAACTTGAAACAGTTGCTACGCGTGTGAGACGCTACCGATCTTGCCGTTCGCTTTCGCCGTTGCACTTTTAATTAATTCACCCGACTGGTGCTCAGTGTAATAGAAACTCAGACAAGTGACCAGTAAAGTGTGCTGAGGAACGCGATGGCCGTGATAATTTTAGTGTGACGTGGCTTACCACGTTCAAAGAGGTGGCAGACACAACACTATCACATTAAAAGCCCGCATTGGAAACTATATCCCCTAATACGAAACACATACCTTTAGCTAGTTCGACAACTTTAGATCTGTCAGTGTTGCTGGCAGAGCTTCTTATCTTGCATACTTGTTCTAGTTACAATAATAATAATGATAACGATAATAACGATAATAGTAATAATAATAGTGCAATGGAGTACGTGGTACACTCCAGGAAAATATTTCGTGTCTTATAGTCTATGCCTTCACTGTGAACGATTTAAATAGCAACAATGGTTCTCCCACTGCGTTGTTGACCCTTATAAACCAATCTAATATATCGACCTTCTTTAACTTCCGATATTTAACAATTGCCACAGTTTCATGAAATTCACTTACATTCTGCAATACAATGGGCTCTTTGAAAGCTTTATATATTGCGCTAATTCTGCAAATAATTTGCTCCGAATTCTACCTAGATCACCACAGTGCATTATTCATTTACAGTGGAAAAATTTCTGTATCATTTGTTGAATCATTTGACGTAAAAGTCTATTACAGGAATTACACAAGATAGGGAAAAAAGAATTAGTCAGCTAAACCGCTTTTATATTCCTATATAGAAACCGAGATTGTTATAACACCAACATCGATACTGCATCAAGTGTAGATTAAAGAAAGTCCCTCTCATCGACACCGTTACTGACACTATACAGTTTGAGATCATCAGCATTCAGTTTACCGGATTCACATCATCACATCACGGAGGCACATCATTTGCCGTAGCTCAGATGAAGCGATCAGCTCAGATGAAGCGATCAGCTCAGATGAAGCTCAGATAACAAGCTTTTCGTATACGATCGGACAACACAGTTGGAAATTTAGCATGCTTTTGAGAACAAAATTCAAATATTCATTAAATAGGACATATCTCATAAATTTATCTCGTACGTTTGTTTGCGTAGCTGGGGAACTTTTCTAAGTTACTGAATAAGAGAGCTGGATCATTAGTAGTCCACTGCCATGTAGACGCTGCTCAAAACCACACTTGTATCTCAAGCAATCCCTTTGCAATACCAAATTGTAGATGATTGACGTGCTAAAAAGCACGTCGTTGATGCTCGCGATTTTCCTCTCGGCTAGAATAAAAGTGGAGAAAAACAATAACCTTCTACGAAACTACTGTAAATTTGCTCTACTGCTTCATGTGTAAACGCTAAAATTATCCTTTCAGGCATGGTATTCGATTGGACTGACGGAATATCAGACGTTAGGATTTTACAATCTATTCGAAAGAGAGAGAGCAGGTGGATTAATTAAAGTTAGTCCATGATGCCAAAGTATTAATAGAGGAGAAGACAAATTATAGATGAACTGGTGGCACTAATCCGAGTATTTTCATTGATTAGTTATATAAAGCCATTCATCAGGCAAACCTTAGCGAAAGCAGCTTTACAGAATGGACTGTTCGGGACGCAATCACTCCAATCTATGCAAGGCATTGCTCCCTGCGATGACTATAGTAGGCGTGTTAGAGGACGCATTTAATATTGCCGCTATATATTTGACTTGTTCCCTTCGAACTCCTCCCTCAGAATGCGGTAGCAGTGTACGAGGCGTACGCAAGGTGAGTCTGACAGTAGATCAACCGTTGTTGCTTTGGTGAGTCGTTTGAGATAGGAACTGGCAAGATTTTTGCGTTATTTACGAATGCTACGAATGCGGATCTCGATAGATTAAAGGTTGAGTTGTACCATAGCAATACTACTGGAATTTTTTACTGGAACTCCTTAGAGTTTATCATCGAGAGTGCGAACTTATGTAAAGAAACGTGGTCAACGCTTAATATAGAAATAGAACCACGCACGGACTCATCTATACGACTAGCGCGTAGTACTGAGACAGAAGTACAGATAGGCTTACCTATGTAAACTGTGGTTACATTATTGGACCTAATAAAACATCCTACGATAAATTTACTTCTTTCTTCGTAGTTTTGTCGGCAGACCGCTTTAATCTATCTGCTTGGGCTTGGGAAGAGCGTATTATTCAGCGATGCCGAATAATCTAATATTGAGGTATTGGCAACCATAAAGTAGTTCTCAGCGAAAGTAAGTTAATTCACCCAATCGAAATAAACTGATGTTTTCACGTTTAATTTTAGGAATCCCTATGGGAACTAACCTACGTTTGCCAACGTCTCGAAATTGGATCATTCAATTTAGCTGAAATTCGCGTCAACCTGTGCTCTCATCAAGGCCAAATAGCAAGTATACCTTTAATTCACCAACGCAAACTTGGGGCCCCTATAGACTCCTATTTTAAACGAAATATGTTTGCCAATATATCATAATTAAATTATATTGTCATCCACATGTTGTATGCCAGATGCTAAACATATATCGTAAACAACAGTGTTTTTTCCAATTTCTTTGATTTGACTTCCAAAGGACCCATTAAGTTTAACATGGAGCAGCATTGATTCAATGAAACACAGATTACAACTCTGGTTACATTTGAAAACGATTTCGACATGAAAATAGTGGTAATCACAAAAGCATTAAGGTTAAAGGTCAAGGATAGGTTTGTGTTTTGCGTGCGGAATGTGTCCAGCAGTTGATAAAGATTATGTGAACGAAAATTGAAGAGTCTTTCGGCGCAAATACAAATATTCCAATTTCTAACCCGATCCCCTGTGGGAATTTCCAATGGGGGGAATGGGGAATTTCCATTATGAGAATATTTGCTAATTTCTTAATCAGATTATTCAATGTCGTTGAAACTTGCAGCACTACGTTCAAGCAGAAAAAATCTCAGAACAGCCAGCTGGTACAAAATTATAGCTCTCACGCTCATGTTAAAGAAATAAATAACGAATGTCATATATTATCCGGCTTCGATAACTCTAACATCCAAGGTCGATTTTGATAAAAAGACACAAATATATATACATAACCGGATTTCTTAGAAAGTCTGTAGAAAAGTACACAGTGGCATAGGCTGTGATCTCGAAATTCCACTTGGTAGTCGCCACCTTCCTTTGTGAGTTACAAGAGCCGTTATATAAAAATAAAATAAGGAAGTTTGCGAGTAAGACGAGATCGTCTAAAGCTGCAGCGCAATATATAAAATGCTGCAGTGCGACAAAAGCGGGGAAAAGAGAGAGAGCTGGCCGAACGAAGAGAGGCTATCAATGTTTCAACCGTAGATGGAAACGTCTTACCAGTGAAGTTAAGTATGGCAATGGAGTGACACATCCGACTATAAACAGTGACCTTTCGTTTGTAGCTACTGCACGAAATCTGATGCTAGCAGTGCTTTAAAACTCTACAGCACGTACAGCTAAAACGAAGACTTGAAAGCGTTTTATTCTTTCGGATGGTTCGATCTGGTTTCGTACGATTCGAAATAGGTATATCGAGCGATTCTGTGAAGATGAAAACGAGGAAAGCCATGAAGTCCAACTGTTTGCAGCGAACAAAGAAGCTGCGACATACATGTGTAAGTGGATAGAGATATTTTAGTTAGAGTTTGGACTCAACTGCAGACACAAACATTTTTCTGAAAGCACCAAATTGCCAGGGCGCTAGACAGAACCCGCTAGTAGGCTTTTCTAAAGGCTTTGAGAATTGTTTGAAAGAGATAATTGTCGAAGGTGCATAGTGAACACTCTTTAACTCGTTCAGACATTTTCTTTGTCAGCAAAGAGTCCTCCTATATAAGGATACTTCGCACCTTTCCTTTTCAAATAAAACATTAGTCAAATAACACTATTATATAAAGCACTATTATATATATCCGGACGCTCTTCTTCATCATTGCACACAAGAAGCGGAGGAAATTAAATCAAATTTTTTTAGAAGTGCGAGACACACATGGGAAGAGCTCTCTAACTATTAATCCTATTTGGAAACTCGCCTCCAAAATTGATTGTACACCAATCAGTTTCTCAAATGAAGAAAATGAAGATAGTTATGCACACTATCACATAACTCTCGTTCGACCTAGATAAACTTTGCACAAACCTTCTCAAGACTTACTTTAAAACTAAAGAAAAGTCTAAATTTGTGAATATTAAATACAACTACGCATATCGACAAATTTGTGGGACAACACACTGAGTGACCATACGGTGACTTCAAACCCTCCTGACGGAAGAAACAGACTTGTATGCAATAGAACCGTGAAGACTGCTAGCTCGTCACAAATGTTCGTCGATACCAACTACTTAGCAAAATCATGTTTACAACCCATGAAGCCATGCTGAATTTCCAGCATGTGCCCTAGAGTCGGGCACGTGCAGGTTAATTAGGGGCATATTTGGAGCCTTTACGGTGATGATCGTTTGTGCAGCATCTAGAGTAGGTGCACAATTTCCCCCTAATTTTTTGCTGCGGTCACTACTGTATGCCGGTAGAATATCGAACGCGCAGTCCGAGATACCAAAGTGCCAAGGCCTATGACCCACTAAGGGGACGGTTTCATATAGATTCATAAAGCGCCGCCTTGAGAACGCCTACGCTTTTAAGCAAGTATTTGTCCGCACTTCCATTTGCGGAATGGCTACGTTTTGATAGGAGTGATCCTTCCGAGGAGACTACTGAATGCAATTAATAGCCCCCAGTCACTGGGAAACACTAGAAGGAGAACCCCGTCTAATTCTGTGAATTCAATTCAACCACATTCGACTTAGAACCGTTCGTTTGCTGCCGTTGGTGGCTACAACCACGACCTAGTTTAACGGAGGCACGTTTGGGCTCGTTCTATCCGTTGTGACTATTGTTCGGTAGGCGGATATACGAACCTTGAGCCTACAGCTGTAAGGCATATAAAAACAATTCAGTTGTGAAGCAACACATGTTTTACTTAAAGCAACTTAAATGGCCCAATGCAGCAGTGTAACCGCCGCACCGTCTCCTTTGATCCGCTCTCGAAATGTTCGTGTTTTGACTCAAGTTTTGAAACATCCAAGACGGCACGCGTATATTCTATAATAACGTTAATGATTCTACTCGAATCTGTTTAGCAATGTTTTTTCTGCTTAGCCAGCTGTAAATACGGGCTTCAGCTTAGATAGACAAAAATATCTGTATTTTCGTGGGTGAATAGTTTGAACAACTCTGTTACATTTAAGTCTTTTATTGTAGTCATCCTTATCATTTTCGGTCTAGTCGTCCTTTAACCTCCGGAGCCTGAAACCCGGAGGTGGCTCACCCAGACTAATAGATGGTAGTTGTCAATTTAAAGATTCCAGATAGCATCTTTCCCGTTGATCGCACGAAATGTACTTTCTGTCAACATTCCCTAATTCAGTTGCTCAGTCATTTCCAAGTGGATTACTTCCCTCCACTTATTTCGCCTACGAATAACCGCAGCGTTTCAAACTGTCTGAATCTGCCTACATCGGCACCCCCGTCCAATCGCTTTCACCAACGTCGGCGGCGTCAAGCTCGAGCGCATATCGGTGGCCGGCCTCTTGGGAGAAACTTCGGGCGGTCGCATACGGCTTCTTACTAGAAGATAGGATATCAGGTGGAGATGCGGCCAGACCAATAAATGATTCCCGAAAGACGCATAACTCTTTGGTTTTGCCTGAAAGTCACAGTTTTTCGTAGCCGCAGCTTTGCTACAAGAATTCTCAACAGCGTGGCGCACCTCCGCGGGATTTGTCAAAGTTCGCTACACTAATGTTGATGTAACAGTTTACATGAATGTTCGGCTGCCATTTAGATATTTCCTCGGTTGTAACGGCACGAAGTGAAGGAGGAATGCAGCTAAACACAAGTGTACGGCAGGGTACGCGCGAGTATGTACAGGATTTGCGGGCATCGTAGGCCACAGCCGGCGCAGCGGTAAAAACGTATGCAAATATAGAGCCCGAAACGTCAGCAATGGCAGTCTGCTTTCACCTTTAATACAGTCACACAACGCATCTATGTAATCCTGAACAAGCGCGAGTAATAAAGCTATTCGTCGAACTTCTCGCGGCCTCTCGTCTTCATGAGTATTGCCCGGCACAGCGCATGATACTCAGGTATTGGAAGGCCCATGATACAGGACGCGTTACCCGCTCCGGTTTTGAGACTCCTGCTCTGTACGATGATATATGAATAGATTTTACTGTGCATTTTAATCAGGCGATTGCGATGCGTTAGCCGAGCATGCTGATCCTGGAAAATGTTGTTTTATTTATGCTATGATATGATAAAAACAAAAGCGCTTCAGAGTAGTACTCGTTTAAGGAGAAACCCCTTAGCGGGAGCAGCTCATACGCACAAACTTTCTATGTACGAGCTGCGCTCATGTCATAGATTAAAGGAAACGTTTGCGTATTGATGATTTTCGAATATGAGATGTCTTTAAAGAACATACGTTGCGTTGTAATATTTAAGACATTTTTTATTGTCTTCATTCTTTCTTTTTTCTCTATCACTTTACTTGATTATACATATATACAACTCGGTCGCAACGAACTGTTTTGGAAGCCGCTCCCGAATGAGGTCGCGTGCTGAATACGTTGCTTGCGGTCGAGATCTAAAATTGCTTTTCTTTGCGGCTTGATGTTCAATAGCCTAGTGGATTTGGGTTTTCTCGAACGCTTGCTTGCGTCGTTGACCAGTGAAGGCGTAGCGAACTGAGTGACGTCGAGCAGTGAGGGAGGCAATAAATAAGACGAGGGCATTACTTTACAGCGCACATTGGCTTTAGGCGAAACTTCGATATCCGGTACCTTGAATGAGACGGTTAACGCCTGGCGGACTATGGCGTCCAAATCGTTGAGCGTAAGACGTCATATTGTCGTTTATTTACAATACTCATATGAGTAGCTGCTGTTTACTGTCAACGATGTCGACGCTAGCGATACAGACGAAACGTGTCCAGCACAAACAAAATTTATTGTCAGTTCTTCCTTTAGGTGAAAGCCAATGCCGTTATACAGATGAACTCTCGATGCTAACGCATATTTCTGAAGACCCTAGGTGATTGGTAGTTATCCGAAAAATTTTCCATTTGAGTACGTAATAGCTGGCGCAAAATAGCCGACATCCCTGAACGGAAATAATGTGCTACGAAATCGTTTCAGCATTGCTAGTGTGGTACAACCAAATGCGTAATCTGGCTGAATAAAACAAGATTTTTTTTCTGGATGCCTACCACCGGCTTATATTGACCTAAACCTAAAAACTAATATTGCCGTTAGTATCCGTAATGTCCCAGGCTCGTATATCACTTGAGTTACTGCAGTGACAGTTTACTTTGCTCAAATTTTGATATATTTTCCAGTATCAGCAATAACCAGTCACCAGTTTAGTATTTTATCACCGCACTGTTGCACTGAATTTGGAAACAGATTTTTCCTATCTCTAAACGGAGTTAGGTCGATTCAAAAGACACTTTAGTCCTATTGTAGTGCAGTCGGTAAGTTGTAAACCGCAGATTTACATCTGTGTCAGTTTTCTATTTAGTTATATTTTCATTCTATTTTGACGCTATACTACCAAATTGGTCTTTTAGCATCGTCTTTTCTTTTTATTATCCATAGGAAGCTTAACATCGGCGTTCTTATTTGTTACATACTACAATGATTTATTTCGGTTGTTCAACGTACCCGTCTCGATTACCATGTAGCCACTTGCAGAACGAAAAGGCTACGCTTTGCTGCGATCTAACCAGCCGTGCTTTTTTCTGCTACGCTCGACCGCTACGAAGAATGAATGTGTGCACAACTGCAGCAGAAGGATGTCAAGCTGCGGTGTAACGAACCTTGACTATACACAACGTCTCGACCGAACTCAAAACACCACGAACCATCGATGGGGGAGTGAGGCGTAAGTTCCCTAGGGTATATCGGTCGCTTACCCAGTTGAGCGGCCATGTCGATAGCCATGTTTCTAGGTGTGCTACAGTGCCTGCCTGTCTGGTAACTCCAGATGTTGAAGTGGCGCTACAACGTTCAAAGACAAACTAGGTTCGTAGGATGTGGATTTCCTCCAGGCGAATCAGTCCCCGAGGGTTTCAGTGAGGAGGAAGCGTGACTTGAATACTGGCTTTCGACAGCGATTGTTTTGCTCGTTTATGAGAAGACACGGACTGGGCCACCTGGCGCAAGCAATCATTGTGGACAAGTGTTTCGCTAGACCGATTGGCAAAGAATACCTTCCTTGAGTAAGCGTTATAAAAGCAAACGATGTATCGCTAACCGGTAGATGCTTAAGGATTACACATTCAGTGCTTTATGTATTTCTACTCGGCGTGAAGGCCATATGCATTAACATATTTCAGTCAGTGAGACGTGTAACTGTTTTACTTGAGGCTAGCAATGCTGTGGAATGTGTTAATATGTGTGTGCAGTATGTAGCTTTTTGAGCAACTATTAGCGGCCTACGATAGTCTACTGTGGCGAACATAAACACAAGTCGCTTCGGAAAAAATATACGTGAGCAAAGTTAAGGAATCGAATTAGGGAAAGATAGTAGATAAAGAAACAAGTGAGAGGAATGCTCATATACACTGAATCCATTCGGGGTACCTGTATTGCAATGAGATAATATTCGATTAATCATTTTTTGTTGTTTTACACCGAATAATTCTGTGTAATGAATATATCTATGTCTCCAGGTAGTGCTCTTAAACCTTATCATCTGGTATCAGGTCAAGCAACTGTTATTTAATTACACTGGATTTGCTTTCCGCCTCAGAAGTTTGAGTAGAAACAGCACGTTTAAGAGCGCTATAAGCGTACTCAAGGACCCAGCTAATAACGAGCTTTGTCTCTGTTAATTGACAAATATAAATGAAAGAACTAAGGCAAAAGAAACGATTTTCGCCTAACGAGTAGCTTAAAAAGGAAGTTCGAGTATTATATATGCTCAAAAATAATCGAGAATCGACAATGTAAGTTTTAGCTGGAATGCCTTTACATTTGTTCACCTTCTTTATTGTTGAACGAGATAACCAAGTCAATTTTATTTTTTTCACGTTGTGAACAACGACAAGCATAAACACATTGGATTTATCTATAGCAAAAGGGTACTCTCATGCAGGACAGACATATATGTAAATGTATATATGAAAGCAAATAAAAAAGTACACCACTCCCTCATTTCCATATTGTTTCGTTTCTCATTTAATTTATGTAATGATTTTGTGTCCACTATGTGTCTTCGTTCTTTTCACTGTTTGAACCAAATTTTTTGAGGGCTATACGAAATAGTACAGAAATTGTGTAAGAACAAATTCCCCTCTAAGATCGTTGAGAAGGGCATCGACAGAGCTATCGTGGCCCTGTTCGTGGAAAAGACACGTTGTATAGTTGATCATGCAATTTTCCAGTGCATTTTAGAGGATGCCGTTGTCGATGTTGTAGGACACTCTTCCGGCAACAACAAAGATGAAAATGCGTCGTATTTTTGACTATCTATATTGGTAGCTTCAACGTTACTACAGATACGAGATTTCAAACACGTGTAACATTTAAAATCGTGCAACAGTTAAATATTTTGAGTAAATTAGCAATAATCTCATTGGCATTTGTATACGATATCACTGGTTCCGTATGCCGGCTAACCATACTACAAAACCGACTTTCAGTTTGTGAGGCAGTGTTTATTCAAATCTGTGCTCTTCTTCACAGGACAACATGATGCAGGCAAACCGCTGTTTTTGGCCTAGCACTACGGCGTACCTGTAGAAGTACAAAAAGCTTATGTACGAGGGAAAAGTTCTACCTCTTCTCGACATTTCTTCGTAGGTAAGGCCCTATGTCTTTTTTGAAAAACGTGCCGACCGATATAAGAGCCAGATGATGTTCGATGATGTGGAAAGGACAGCGAGATCTCTCACGACAGTATCGATTCTTGAGAAGGTAAAGGAGACCTGTTGAGAAGACCTGTCTGGTTTAGTGCGCTGGATTACGAAAGATAACCTTCGTTTACCGTGTCACTAGCAGAACACTGAGTATTCGATTGACTAAACTTGTTGCTGCGGTGGCGATCGCGTCCCATACGTAGAAATTACACCTAAAGCTGAGAAGGTTCAGCCGTAGAAGCATATGCAGCATTGTATAAGCGGAAAAATTGCGCATCCTTTCCCTCTGCTGGACCCAACATTTACCACAAAATAGAAAGAAATGAAAAACGTAAGATGAGAGAGAATGAAAAGTCCTTGTGCTCAGTATCTTGCTAATTGTTATTCGGAAATCACTGAGTTTCGAAGCTATATTTTTAACCAATTTTTTAATCAATACAATTAAAATCTTTAGTTTTTTACTATCATGACACGTCGTGCTGGTGCTCCGATGTAATATCGCTGCGAGTGCCGGAAAGCCGCTTTGTTTTGGTTTCGGCTGAAAAGTTTCTCGAGACTTGCGCAGTTAACGGTAAAGTGGTTAATCAGTGACGCTTTCCGTAGATCCATCGTCCTCCGTTATATTTATTCATTTATCGGTAATTCTGTTACAACGGCATAAATAATACGTATTTAATTTTCAATATTTTCATTCCCATGGGGGATATTGACCAATATCAATGAGAGAATGAATCAGCTATTCAGCAGCCGTAATCACTTTCTTGATGTAATACAGAACCCAATGACAAAAATACCCAGTCTCGTTCTGCCTTCTCGGCTCCAGTCGAAGGTGCTTGATAGGGTCTCGTCAGAAAAAAGTAAAGGGCGAGAGGATGTCACAACGTGTCTAATTATTAAATACGCAGTTGTCAAACGTGCATGAACTGAATGCGCAAACAAGCAATACCATCGAGCTTGATTGACTACCGATAATTTGTAATCTTTAAACCTGGGTGACATTGTAGTTGGCCTGGCTAATGAAATCAATTGTCGTGAGTCGTTTTCAATGAAAGCAAACAGCAACTATTTAAAGCGGTGCTTATTAGACGTTTGTCTATGCCTAGAGCTTAAAGAAGAAACATGACTAGATTAATGCCACTAGTGGGACGTGCCTTGCCAGAGCTGTGGAGTTGTTTGCTTTAGCTAAACAAGATAATCCATCAACATGAACTAATATAATTCCGAAGTCATATAGGGCGCTTTTTTGTCTACGCTGTGTGCTAGAACGTACCTGATTATTATCTCCACTGAAACGTTTTACATGCTTGCAAAAACAAAGCTAGCGTTTCTGTTTTTAGGCGTTAGTTTTCATTTGTTTGACAGCGCAAACGTCCTCGTCTCATCAACTAGCGATCCGTATTGGACAAGCTCTTTCTAGCCCACCTATTTTAGTGTTTAACGACGGTTGTTTTTCTTCAAAAGTGGGGAAAGGGCTCTGCAAACATTTTTGGAACAGCGGAACACTGAGCACGGCCTTTCCTGCCGCAAGTTAATCGAGGACGTGATGTGCTACGGTTCGGTTCGTCATCACGCCAGCTGCGAGTGGAGACGCGGCAGAAGTTGGCTAAACACGAGATGCTTTGATCTCCGGCTGTAAATATTGGACAGTATCGCTACAGGACAGGTTTTCGTGTAAGTATGAAGCCTGTTAAGTATTTTTAAAATTTTCTTTGTAGCCAATAAACAATTACTGTCATAAATTGCGCTGTATAAATTTACGTACCGATTTGGCACCCCTTTGTTTACACACTGGCATGGAATCATTAGATAGAAATTATGCGTTTCTTTTGTGTTTATTTTTGCCGCTCACCTTTTTTTTGTTTCTATCTGTTGATAAAGTGACAATGATTGTACGGGTAGTGAGTATCAACATGAAATAAATGCATGGATTACTTTTCTTCCACAAGGTCCCTTATTTTACTAGAACTCTATCTACAGAATCCCTCATACATGCTAATTCCGCCTAAAGTCTTCCCGACCGTAGACTCTTAACCAGTACAGTGTAATACGCAATGCCAAGAGTTAGCGTTGAAATAGACGTCGATGGAGGCGCCACCAGGACTGACGAGCGCCAGCAGGCTAATTACTAAATTGTTCCTAATTCCCTGTCGCTAATCAGATCAGGGAACTTGGTGCGGGAGACAAAAGCTGTCCGGGTGTTTCCGCCAGGAAATACGCGAATGTGCCTTCTACTAGCCGTCTCTTCACTTAGCGACGGACTGGCCGGATGGTGTGTTCTATGCCATCAGCAAGAATGACACTTCCCAGATGTCTTCCAATGCTCAGTAAGATGAGGTCGTTCTTTCCCTTGTTTGTAGCTAGTAGTCATTTACGATTGGTACCATTGGCCAAGGAGGCATAGCCTGCTCCACTGACGTGCAAGGCTATTGCACCTCTACGATTGACACTGTGATGTGCGAACGAACGTCAGCAAAGAGAAGCCAATTGGAAATAAGCTGTCCATGGGTCGTAAGTGGATCTCCTTGACGGATGCGCCTACAAGCCCTCAAATAGATGGAAACGAACTCCGTTGACTAAAGGCGAAGCCCTTTTTTAGTACCTCCTTCGACGTTAACACCAGCACGTTAACATCACTCTGCAGCATCCTCTTCAGTTCCTTGGTCGATAGTGACACCAATGGAATTCCACAGGTCGGCAAAAAACTTGATTGGTTCAGGGAGCGAGGGAATGAGGCAGTCTTTCGCAAGAGTACTGTTAGCATTGACTCGTGCGTGCAGTGCTCGGAACAGTTCCGGATCCCAGACTGTATAAAACTAAGGGCAAATTAGTGCGAGTAGCAATAGCGTACTCCACATTGCTAAACGTACGCTGTGGACTTCTATAAGCTGGTTTAGTAATCGCAGGCGTTGTCTATGACAAGGGCTTTAGTTCGCATACTTAATACAAGAATGCCAAAAGTTTTGTTGGTTTGCGTATCATTGGTGTTTGCTCACACGTTCCTCAAATGTCCGGGACGCAATAGAGAGAAATGAAATGGGGAACTTTTTTCATAATTACTTCCCTGACTGATTTATTTGTATCGGCCGTGAAAAGTATTCTTGCATATGCAATATTCTATGCAAGTGCGGTACGTTTATACACTCTACACTTGTCCTGAGCTACTGCAAATGACCAAATAACTATTGAAGATAAGAGGCAGTACGTGACATTCGCGTTGCTATATATACAGTGTGTTTAGAAAGTACTTTGTTTTTCAAACATAAAATTATTTGTGGTTAATATTCTTTAGTATCTTTGATTTAGTCAAGATATTTGGAGTAGATTATGATATTTTCGGTCAATTTTAAAAATAATACAGAAACAACCGCGCAAGTGGACCCTATAACTATAAAATTTTCAAACTAGTAATCATTCACGCCAAAACAAGTAAAGAGCTTAGAGTTTATTCAAAAGCATATTCCTGTTTTTGGACGACAAAGCATAATTATGAAACAAACGGGTAAAAAATCACATACATACTTGCTTCTCTATTGTTTTAAAAATTATAATATGAATATAAATAATTATTATAATTGCTACTACTTTTATGTTAAAAGAGCCCAACTATGATCTACACAACAATCAAGAAAATTGGAAAAACCTTAGCCACAAGTGGCTTTATCAATCTTTGAAAATAGGAAAGAACAACCAAAACAAGCTTCATTAATTGTCTCACGTGGTTCTAAGCCCGCTAGCTCTTTGCACTTCAAATATCCGTTTATTTATAGCCCAAACGGAGAGCTGTAGTAATAGACTCAGATGTTTCCATTCCAACGACTTATTTTACAGGTAGCTTGTCTAACATCGCTAGTATGTGTGCACGCCGTAAGGCCGCAAAACCCATTAAAACTCGAAGGTTCATGCAATATGCAGTCACTTTCCAATGGATAAATGTTCAACGGACTCGAAGCATCGATCTCAGCTATCCTTGGCGTACCACACTTGTCGTGCTTCACGTTAAGGTTCAGCCATAAGCAGTGGTTAGATATTTTCGCACTTCTATGGGTTCATGCTGCAGATTCAAGACCCCAGCAGAGCGGAGCTCAGAAGTTGCCAGAAAAAGCATTTACATGCATTCTTCGTCCCTCTCGTAGTCATAAAATCAAAGCGGTTCGATAAGCGGATCGAATGCTCACGCTGAAACATCTACTGGAAGAAAATTCAGACATATCGGCCGAATTTTGTTACAGCTCCTTCGATGAGATCGTCGAAGTATGACACTGGGGAGTGCCTTTCTCGAACGTCGGCCGGGCTCAATGCGCTGAGGCACGCCATCGAAACAGCCACCCCTAACAAGCTAAAGATGATTCCAAAACGGGCCGGCGGGGAGAAAGTCTTCATGTAGCCGAATGGGGTATTTGTTCGGCGCCGGTACCAGCATCGTCGTGTAACCAGAGAAGTTAAGAAACGGGCTGGCTATGAGAAAGGCTTCAGCGAGGTTCCCCGATGGACCCAGAAAAAGGTCGACCTTCTAATGGAGCAAATATGTTCGAACCTTGCATTCTGTGTTTGCTAAATCGTGCTAGAGTACCGGCTCTTTCTGCTCTTTCGGCTTGCTATCTTCGGCTAAAAATGATTCTTTTTTCCAATGCAGCTCATTGTAGCTTCATTGATTATAAATGACTCCTTGGTTATGCAGAACTATTTTGAGAAGTAGAACTTGATACTAAACATTGGATCGGACGTAATCAATCAGCCCAAGGGGACCCATGAAAACGTCCGTTTAAAAGGGATATAAAATGACAATTTTGCCGTCAATCTCTTAACGCTCTGTCGGGATATTTCTTCAGCCAAATCAGTTAATGGGACTGGTAATTTAGATGGTTGGTCTGCTTCGCATTTCGTTGGCATGTTGTCGCACAGCCATGCATCAGATGAGCGACTTTTCTCACACGATTCTGTTCGTTATACACCTTTCGTTGTACCATTCCAAAAGCGCTGTTAAACATGAGGGCTCCGCCTTCACTCTTTGGCCCCATTGTCCGTCCGATGGAGCTTGTAACACTTCTCTCCGTCCAACGCCGCCCATTATTTCCGCCAAAAACTCGTCCATCGGTCCGCCCATGTGGAAGCCCCCGGGCGTCGTCGATGAATCCCAGAACGGAAACAGCTACCGGTCATAATGCGAAAACATCGAATATATTTGACGAGTCACTTATGAGTGGCGGATTACCGCGGAATAATGTCATCACAACATGTTCCTGTCGGTGAGGCGCGGCGAACACGCGAGCAATTGCGTGCTTTAGATAAGACATTTGTGGAAATGCCTTTTTTATAGATATTGGTGTAGATATTGAGACAGAAAGGAAAATGGGGTGCTGAAGTTAACGCGATGCTTATCCTCTGAAGCGGGTGCGATCAGCGAGTGAATATAATGACCTGTGTATTGCTCTACGTCTGCCTTTTGAATAAATATGCCCTATAGTTTGTTCTGTTCGATTCAAATGATTTTGAATAGTTTCTGGACAAATCTGACCGTCGAGCGTACCTGTCTAGGCCACGGCAGTCCAGCTATGAGTGCCACCAATAGCTTAAGGGTGCGACCCGCGCCCAAGCCACTCTGCAATTTCATCAGAAGTGACTACGAGTTTTCTGCCCTCCACTTTTCGCGACAGATGGGCGATCGGCGTGAATCCGATAATGAACGAGACTTTTCTCCCTGTTATGCTATGTTGCTGGGACAGGCTACCAGCCACGGCCGTGAAAGATTAATTAACTCTCAGATACTCTCGGATTGAGGTTAGAAGATGAGTGTTCTATATCGTGTCCTATGCGTATATTTGCACGTTTGGCCTTCCCTCGCTGAGCGATATTCAAATGACGTATGGGCACCTCGTACGTACCCTGACGAACGCGCAACGCAGTGTATCCCCCGAGGCATTCTCACCACGCTGCAACTTTGGGTAAGAAGTACGTTCTCAACTGGCGCAGATCTAACGATAAATGGGGGCCACCATGGACACTATAGGACGGGCGGAGATGGCCCTGTGGTAATTTCACAATAGTGCTCGTTAGTAAGCGGAATAGGACATGTTCGTTACAGAGCAAAATGTAGATTTGCCTACGCTTGAATACTCTGTTGGTGAATTATCACGAAGTGGTTATTGAACACAACAGTTCGGTAGGCTGAGTAAGACGAAATATTGTTATTGGTAATAATTTTATGGCTAGCGAGCATAGCCGTTATCGATGGAACCAATCTGCTCAACCTATTTCGAGCTGGTTTTTTCGTAGATTTCTCTCTGCATTTAAGATTAACTAAGTGACAGATTTCCAAGGCCAGAGATGGGAACACATAGTGCTGGACTGTGCCGCGCCACTCAGACAACTTTGATCATTTCGAGAGAAATATGAGAAATATTTCTGATAGTTTGCTGATGTTCAACTGTTTCCATTGGTCAATAAAACCACCCGCTCCGCTAATGGCGTCTTATCATTAAGATAAAATATTAAGGCATCTATTAAAACTCCAATAAAGCTTCCTGTAAATGGAAAATCATAATAGTGTTATTTTAAAGTTCATGGTTCTCACAAAAAGTGAGTTTTAATATCGTTACATTGCGTCACTATTTGAATACTCTTTTTAATGATCATCGTGTCTCGAATGAGTAAATAATGTGTTCCATTTACAACGTTAAGTTTGCGCTGGAACGTCCGAAATGCACACATTCATTCACATTATTAAATGCACGACCGAGATTCTATGTCTCAGAAATTTGGAGGATGGAAACACTCTTTTTGCTTAGGTTCTTAACGCCGCTGTCGCAAGTGTTATTCTCTAACGTGGCCGAGCACACAGTCGGATGAGAAAAAAAGGAACATTGAGAGCATATATCGATGGGGAAAAATGTCGCCGACGCCGTACGATACTCAAAATAAGAATCTGGACGAAGAGCCACCACAAAGCGCAAGTTCCTCACGTGGCCTGCCCAACCGGCGAATGTCAGCATCGACATTTCGGAAAATTTCCTTTGGCCAGATCGAGAAATGGGAAATGTATTTACGTGCCTACTGTCCAATACAATCCGCCCGTACTAGTCAGACGCGACGCTGCATTAGTCGATTTCAGATACAAGTTCGGAAGCGGGCTCTGCGCCGAACAGCGGGGAAGAGCATGGAAAAAGCTGAATGGCGCATGATGTCAACGTATTGGAAAACCCATAGGTGTTCCATCCAAGGGCTTGTCGTCCACTATCTCGACCGGGTGTCGCGGACTTTGAGAGCTGCTCGGGCATTTTCGTAGTCTCGGTAGTTCTAGTGCTCTATCTTAATATCAACGACTCTTTGGACGTCGTGGCGAGGTAAAAAAATTGTCCGTGTGCACGGATGCTTCAGTTTTTTTAGTATACCTGTAGAATGGTGAATAAGCTTTCTCCTTATAAAGAGCATTTTCTATTTCTCCAAGGAGAAAAAGTTATATCGAACTAGTAGAAGTGGACACCATGCATTCCGTTAGACAAGTCGGTAGCCTGTCCGCGGCACGCAGCTAGCGATATTTTTCGAAGCGTCAAAAGCCTGAAAGAGCGTCTAATATCTCGCGGTTTGGAAAAAGGAAATCTAATCTCGACTGTGAAGATTCTCAATTTCTGGGAGCTTTTGTGATCGCTTTCATATTAACAACTACGGCGCCATAACAGTCAACCGCAAAGTTTGACGTCGCCGCATGTCCAACACGTCTATTGAGCTGACCGCTGCTTCAGTTCATATGTGTTTGAGCATACTATACACATTGCTGGAACGGTGTGACACAGACCGCAAACTTGCGATGATCTTTTGAACCAACACTTCTTCCAAGTAGGATAATAGACATAGCTTACCTGATTGACATTACGTGATTGACTGAAGGTGGTTCAAAAGACATCACTTTAGTATTTTTAAACTAATTCGAGGAAATTCCAATTTGTGAAATATTGTGTTTGCTTGTAATACAACAATTTAGTAACGTGGGTTTTGTAGCTCACAGGAATGCTAAAGTCAATATGAATACTTCGATTTGGAAATTACTAGTGAAAAAATAGCACAAAGTATATTATAAATCGCAACAATTAAGTGGAATGGGTTCGGTTATGAAGGACACAGCCCGCATGAAAATTTGACATAATTTTCCGTTCCGTTCCTTTCACTGGAGATACGCTCCATTCATTTGGAGTTGCACAGAAATTTTTCTGACAACCGTTCCAATTTATTGGTTTCAATTCGTGTCTCAACACACTGACCTATCAGTAAAGTCATAGGTCCATGTACTGCCGTTTGAACCTCGTTAACACCTTTAGGTTGCGAAAATGGCATCGATGATCTATGATTCAGCGACTGAATCTAAAATATTTTTTTAAGACTGACCATCAGCCAACATTTAACGTCCACGGTAGCAGTTTTTGCATTACTTCGTAAGACGGACCCACATATAAATGGTAAATATGCACCGGCGGGGATCGAACCCGTGCACCTACGTGTCTTCTCCAGTCGCAAGGCGCATACGAATGC